>PVLC010004207.1:55303-87628 GCA_004027655.1 Graphiurus murinus
AAAAAAAAAAAAAAAAAAAAAAAAAAAAGAAAATAACATTTAAAAAAGGGTGGAATTCCCCTGGATTTAAACTCCAATAACACACACACACACACACACACACACACACACACACACACACACGAAAAGAAGTAGAGTCATCCCTATCTGCAAGGGTGATAATAAGAGACAAGAGATCTCAAACCCTTCTTGACTGGCTACTGTGTGACTGAATTCTCACCAGCGAGGGGAGATCTGGGACTGTAGTCCCCACAGGGCTGGTGCCTGTCCTTGTCAGATGGGGTTCCAGTGGAAATCAATAATACTGACCCAGAACTACTGGAAAAACAGCTATTTAAAACCCAAACCACAGAGTTTTTAAATGGAGTTAGTTTAATGGAGTAAATCAATTCAAAAGAATGGGTAGACCCAGAAGGGACTCTGGGTTTTGAGGCAGTTCAGGGGGCCTGAATTATGGTCACAGACACCCAAAGCAAGTGGGAGACTGGCAAGTAAGCAGATGGCACAGGTGCAAAGACTGCCCCATAAGACACAACTCCAAGGAGTCCCATTGCGTGCATTGCGAACAGTACCCCCCTCCCACCTCGTGGAGTTGGGAGACACAGAAGTTCAGAAGGGGCTTTGACAGAGCTTCCAGGATGCAGAGGAGGAGACCTGGGCTCTTCAGAAGCATCCACAAAGAGTTCCTGCGAAGGTGACTTTAAGCTAATTCATGACGATGTGGACTTAACTAGAAGATGGAATGAATTACATTTGAGACATAGGAGAAAGCAGCTGCAGACCTAAGGCAGTCTGGGAGAACATAGTTTGTTCTGAGCAAGCCTTTAGAATGGCCGGAGGGAATACAGGTATAGAAGGAGGAGTGGGGGTGTGGGGATGGAGTTGCTCATCTGCGGAGAGCCATGGGGGCTGCTGGAGTTTGGCTACCCTTCTACAGGCATGGAGAAGCCATTGCAGAATTGCATAGCGAGCTCCTTGATCAGACAGTGATTTGCGAAAATCACACATTCAGTGGTATAGAGAATGGAGGGGAGGGGAGGCTGGTATAGCAGGGAACCAGTTGAAACAATCTGGGCAAGAAGCAGTAAGAGTCTGTATAAAACCACTGTATGGCGGACAGAAAAGTGGCAAGGACAGGTCTCCACAGCCATTTCCTCCACACCCTTGCTCATGTCTGTCTCCTCCCAGATGAATCAGGTTGGAAATCTTTCACCTGTTGATATCACTGCCGACCAGCACATGGAAATATCTAGATATGATTTATTTTTAGCTTACTGAGGCACAGAGATTGACAAATATCTAGAACAACAAAACCTAGCACATTCTTCTTCTTTGACTATGCCTTATTAATAGTGAGATCCAGTTCATAATACTTTGCCACACTTCTTTTTTGGTATTAATTAGTATTAATATCAAAATTAATATTTGAGTATATTTTCATTCATATCTACATGAAAATATGTATTTTACATGCATACTCACATTTTTTTCCTGTGGTACTGAGGATTGAACCCTGGGGCATTCTACTTCTGAGCTACACCCCCAGTCCTATTTTTTATTCTTTTATTTTGAAACAGGGTCTCACTAAGTTGCAGAGGGTCTCACTAAGTAGCTGAGGCTTGCCACGAACCCGGATCCTTCTATCTCAGCCTCCCAAGTCCTGGGGTTCCAAGTGTGTGCCACCACGCCCAGCTCTATGCACATATTTAAAACAGTTGAGAACATACTGCAAAAAGCAATTTTTAATTTGGTGTTTTGTAAATTTTACATTATTTTGGGGTATAGAGTGTCAGACAGTGTACACAGCTCTTGGTGCCTCCACACTGGGTCCCTCCCCCTCCCTGCATATGCCTTTGATATTGGAATGGGTAGTTTTATGTACATTCATAGCATTGTTTCTACTATTACACTCTTTATGGCTTCATCTCCCATCCCTGATACCCTCAGTCACTCCCTGCAGTCTCTGCTCATCTATCTGACGTTGCCCTTATTTCCAAATATCTTTCTAGCTTCCACATTTAAGAGAAAGCATACATCTACTTGTTTTTTGAGACTGGCTGTACTCTCTTAGTACTATATTCTCGAGTGTCATCCATTTTCCTACAAAAGGCGAGATTTTGTTCTTTATGGCTGAGTAAAATTCCATTGTGTGTATATGCCAAAGTTTTGGGATCCATTCATCTGTTGACGGACACCTAGGCTGGTTCCATAATTTGGCTCTTGTAAATTGTGCTGCTATGAATGTGTATATGCAAGTGTTATAATATTCTGATTTTATTTCCTTTGAGAAGATTCCCAGGAGCACTATCGCTGGGCTGTATGGTGGGTTCATTCCCAATCTTCTGAGAAACCTCCACACTGATCTCCATACTAGTCTGCAGTCCCACCAACAGTGTAATAGGGTTCCTATTTCCTCACAGCTTCACCAGCATTTATTATTATTTTGTTTTTGATGATTGTCATTCTTACTGGAGTTAGGTGAAATTTCAATGTAGTTTTAATTGCAAAAAATCAACTTTCCATTCTAGTTCCTTCTTTAACCTTCTACTATAAATATTTTTCATTTCTCAAAAAAAATTCTTAGTAGACATAATTTTGGATGGTTGCCTAGTTTCTTTTGTATTATTTTATTACTACTGATTCAACTAATTTAAGTCTGGAAACTTAAGTCATTTGTGTTTTTTAACTATTATAAATAATGTTATAATGTACTTTTTATAAGAGTGTTTATAGTAATTTAAAAATAATGACTCTGAACTGAGAACCTGAATAGCTATCTATCGAAGAATAAGTAAATTACTGTATATTCATACAATAGAGTACTACTCAGCAATGTGAAGGAAGAAAATACTGATAAACAAAACACAACAAATCACAAACACATTCTGTTAACTGAATGATAGTAAATAAAAAAGAAGGCATTCTGCCAGACTTCATTTACATGTAGTTCTAGAGTGGGCTACACAGAACTATGATAGTAGAGGTTAGAACAGTGGCTGCCTTACAGGAATGCAACTGACTGCAAGAGAGAACTTTCTGGAATGATGAAGATGGTCTATGCCTTGATTGGAGTGATAGAGATATGCCTATATACATCTGTCACAGTTCATTAAACTATACACTTAAAATTCATGAAATTTACCTTATATATAGTATACCTTAAATTTTTTGTGATACTGGGAATTAAACTCAGGGGTATTCTACCTCTGATCTATACATTTTTTTTTTTTTGGTTTTGAAACAGGGTCTTTCTAAGTTTCTGAACACTGGTCTTGAATCTGTGATCCTCCTGGCTCAGCCTCCCAAGTACTGGGATTATAGGCATGCACCATAGTCCCTGGCTTATACCTTAATTTTTAAACATTTCTAACAGGTATTTCTCTCTCTGGGTTGATGAATTTGATGCAAATTTGGAGTAGTAGGGGAAGGTTATGTAGAGCAAATCACATATCCTACAGGTCAAGAACCATGGATTTCAAGTTACAAACTCCAATATTGTAGGGAACAAGTCACAAAACATATCACAGCAAGTCCCAAGCATTAGCCTACCACAATATCCTGAGTTTATGACCCTCTTACAAGATACCTAATATATAAGATTGCTGTGCACTGCAATAAAACCTACACAAAGTCTATTCTGAGAAACAGTTACTTCAATAAATAAGATAAACAGAAGAACAAGGATGTAAAGAATATAAAAACTTTTAGAAGGTCAACAAAGCCTGGGGAGATAAAACTCAGTAGTACAGGGATAGATAGAAATGGAATAGAGTTTTCTGTGTTTTAGATAGAAAATTACAAGTTACCATCTGAGCTTATAGCTGGAATTGAAGTAGGACCTTGCAGGCATTTAATTTACCAACCAGGTAGGAATCTGATCCTATCTGCATAAAGGAAACTGACGGTTAACTCTTTTGCTGTCTTTTCACTGTGATGAGAAATGTTTCACCAGCAAGGAAACTAACTTAAGGCCAGGCGGAAAATGGTGTGTCTTATTCTGAGCAGTAGCTGCATGAGGGGTCTACAATTTTTAAAATTCATAAAACTGAACATCAAAGATCAGTGTGTTCTTTGATATCAATACCTTGATAAAATTGTATACATAATAAAATAGCAAAGAAGAAGAAATGTTTTTCCTCTATTTGCCACTGTCCTAATCATAAGTCAACATCCCCTAGGTAGTGGAGCAGAGAGTTCTAGAATTGTCAGGACCAGACCCATTCTTTGGAGAAGTGGCCAAATTTATTTAAGTATCTAAGAGGTCCAGATCATCTCTGAGTAGCAGATGGACTGGCCAGAGTAGAGGTACCATGTCTTAGTGATCATCCTTATTGCTATAATCTAAAAAACTGACTATGTAACTTAGAAGAAGGAAGATTTATTTGCTCACAATTTCAGGTCCAGTCCATATGAGACTGGTGCTGTGGAGCTCAGGGCATGGTGGCAGGAAATGGAGAGAGTTGGAGAGCACAAGGCTTTGCCCTTACATCATGAAGGATGGAAATACACACACACACACACACACACACACACACACACACACACAGATATAGAGATAGAGACCATATATCCCCAGGGTTGAATCCACTACCTACTATTTCTCCAGCCACATCCCACTGGCACAGGCCACTACCCAGATAAATCTATTCCAATGGATTTAGCCACTGCTGAGATTACAATTCCCATGACTTAACTATATCAACTCTGAATATTAATAAATGAGCTCTTTAGGGGACACTCCATATCTGACTATAACATACCATCTATGCTACTGTCTTCTCTGGCCATGCCCCAAGCCACAGATGTCCTGCTGTGCACTTGGGACCCAGCATGGGATAACAACGAGGCTTGTCACACAGGGAGCCTGGTGCAAAGGAGGATACCAAGATCTCATCTCTGCTCAGCGAGGAGATTCAGTATTGATTAGTGATGTCTGTTGCTGGTATGGTAGGGTACATTGGAGACATGTAGGCCAAATATAAGCTTACCCCTCTTGGACCAAGTGTTTGCTTGAGGCAGGAGGACGGGGCTAGATTCTTAAGACTACCAGAAATTTCCTCTAGTGGTGGGAGTGGTGGCTCTGGTGGTACTGAGAATATTCAGGTATACTAGATTGGAGATCAGATTCCATTTCTTCCAGAAGCATTCAGGGGTGAAACTGGCTTATCAAATAGATAGTTTGACGGAGGCATCAGTCTGATGGGGCTGGGCAAGAGTGGAAATCATGTCTGTGAAAAGATGACAGAAGCCAGATCAGATGGGGACAGAGAAAGTGAGTGTTGACTGATTTGGAAGGTGGCCCTGGGTTCCCTGACTGAGGAAGGTGTAGCCTGCCTCTGTCAGTGGCATACTGATTAGACCATAGCTAAAGAGCCATGGATTGATGAATTCTAGTGCCTTTAATGACCCTTTGTCTCTCAAGGTCAGGTCTGGTGCCAGGACTTGGGTTCCAGGGGTCAAAGATTCTACATTTCCAGTTCTGGAAGTTTCCTTTGTCACCTTCCCAGGTCTCTAATCTCTTCTTCTGGGATAATCACTATGGTGACCAGTTATCATAGTTTGCCTGGCATTGCCTAGAATTGAGAGGTTTCCTGGAATGTGGAACTTTGGGTACTAAAACTGGGAAAGTCCTGGGCAAAACAAGACAACTGACCATTCTAGTCCCCACAATTCTGACGTTAGTTGTATTTGATTCATTTGGCCTGGGTTTGAACCTCATTTAATGGAGGCGGACATTGCACTCTTTGGCAATGTCTGCCTCCATTAAATGAGGCTTCTGGCTTCTGTCATGTGCCATCGTATCTGTGTGAGTTCAGCCCTATTGCTGCAGGTAGCAATAGTTTTTATTTTTCTTTCTACTGAAGAGGATTCCATTGTATGAATACACTTCACATTATTCATTCTCTTGTTGAAAGTTATTTGGGCTCTAATACTTTCTGATGTGAATAACAAAGGAAATATTTTATCAGGTAGGTATGCATCAGTACTTTCTTCCCTTATATACACTGACTAGCCTCCAAAGTATACCTGTCTTTACTATAAGCCTCTTCAAATTCTTAGGATTAGGAGGAGGAATAAATTATTAACATCTCATGGTTCATTTGGGTTACTATAACAAAATGATGTAAACTGGGTAGCTTTTAAACAACAGACATTTATTTCTTACAGTTCTGGAGTCTGGGGAGATCAAGAGCAGGAAGCCAGCATGGTTGGGTTCTTGTGAGGGCCCTTTTCTGGTCTGTAGATTAATAACTTCTTGCCACATCCTCACATGATGTAAAGGGCAGACGAATGAGCTCCTTTGAGCTTAATTTATAAGAGCACTAATTCTGTTTATGAAAACACCACCCAGAGTTTTCATGAACAGAATTTCCTCTCAGTACTTGGGAGGATGAGGTAGGAGGATCACAGGTTTGATGCCAGTCTCAATAGCTTAGCAAGACCCTCAGCAACTTAGGGAGGCCCTATTTCAAACTAAAAAGGACTGGAGGTGTAGCTTGGAGCATTCAATCCTAGGGAAGAGAGAGAGAGAGAAAGAGAGAGAGAGAGAGAGAGAGAGAGAGAGAGAGAGAGAGAGAGAGAGAATGAATCTCTATCTTCCTAACCTAATCACATTCCAAATGTCCCAACTCTAATACCATTACATTGGGGTTAGGATTTCAACCTATGAGGTTTTTTTTGGAGGGGGGTAATGTTGGTAATTATCCCGTTAAGACAGTTTGGGGGTGATGCCAGAGACTAATGAACTTAGTTATTTGATTTTCATGATGATATTTTGTGGTACCATCATCCATCATGTCCTACTTAAAAGATGAGAATATTGAGGCACATATACTCTGTGAATTTGAACCCCAGCAATCTGGCTCTAGAGCTGGCTTTCTTAACCACTTCGCTCAATGCTGCTCACACACATAAACAAAAATCTTATTAGAAGGGGATTCAACTTTGAGCCTCCCTAATACAACCTTGAAATCTTTAGTTCCTCTATAATGCTAGGAGGTCAGTACTGTCATGCCTCCTCTCAGGTCATGATAATAGACCCTAAAGTGATCTGTGCAAGTAAGGAAGTGAAAATATTTTGGTTGTGCAAAAGTTCACCCATTCTATGGCTTTACTTAAAGATTACTATAACCTTGTTCCTAATTTTGACAGCCATTCATTTTCCATGAAGTACCCTAGTCTTGAAACATCATGATCTTCTGAGAGTTAAGATAGTTATTGAGTGATTTCTGTGTTTTAAGCATCTGGATGCTGGGAGGCATAGCAGAGAGACAGAAAATAGAGATCCAGATTTTATTAGCAGAGTGAAAATTACTGTTAGCCGCATTGTGCCTCTGGCAATGCTAGAAATCGTCTTTCTCCATTCCCTCCCTTTTCCTTCCCCTCTGTTCCTTACCTCCCTTCCTTTTTTCCTTCCTTCCTCCAGCTTTATTGGGTATAATCCACTAATAAAATGTGTATGTATTTACAGTTACAATGTGATGCTTGACTATGTGGATACATTGTGAAGTGATCACCACCATCAAGTCAAAGAACACATCCCATTGACAGGTAGAAAGTTTGTCCACAAGTTCCTAGTACCTGGGCGTCTTCAGGGAAAGGACCTGGGAGTGATTGGTGAAGTGAAGTTAATCAGTACCATCTTTAACAGAACTGTTTTCCCCATAAACCAAGGGCTAGAGTGAACTGGTCAGATAACACAAATAATTGCTTTCTTTCAAGGGTGAGTCATTTCTGGCCTGGGGCTCTAGATCCAGATTTCATGGCATTGCTACAGTCACTCCTGTTTTAGCACTGAGATTAATTTCTATCCTGGTGGATTTGTGTGGCAAAACCACTCGGGGAGCTGTCTGAAGGTTTAATTATTAAAGCAGAAGATCTGTGAATAATAGAAGATCAGAACACCTGGCCCTGGTGAACAAGGACGGTCACTTCACGTTAACATACACACCCCAAACCTTCTGATTTCACACCTGCTTGTCTGTGTTCCTCTCCTACTAGCTTTCTCATCATTTTCTTGGCATTCTTTTTATCTCCTCCCTTCAATGTCTTCCAGCACCTCTTCTACTAACTTACACTCACTATTGGCCATGTGTATAATAAATGCACCGAACCCTAGCTGTTAAGAGCAACCATTGAGCCGGGCGTGGTGGCGCACGCTTGTAATCCCAGCATTTGGGAGGCTGAGACCTGAGGATCCCGGTTCGCGGCCAGCCTCAGCTTCTTAGTGAGGCACTCTGCAACTTAGTGAGACTCTGTTTCTAAATAAAGAATAAAAAATAGGGCTGGGGATATAACTCGGATGCCCCTGAATGCCCCTGAGTTCAATCCCCAGTACCACCAAAAAAAAAAAGAGCAACCATTGGCATTTTCAGATGAGAAAACCAAGGTAAAAGGAGCAGAGGTCTGAAGTAGAGATAAAACAGGAACTTGGCTCTTGTGATTCATCACCAAATGTTATTTATTAATTATTTTTGGTGTGGGGGATTGAACCCAGGACTCCAGAATGCTAAACATGTGCTCTACCTCTAAGCTACCTCCTCAGTTCTCTAGTATTCTTAGTGTTTGCTAAAGTATTTGATTATTAAAGGCATGCACCACCATTCCTCGCCAATCTTTATGCTTTTGACAAATAATAGAAAGTGAAAATTGAGGTGACAGCTACAGATTATCCCAGACATAGGCATATATATCTGTATAAATTAAAGATATTTGGGTTTAAATTAAGAAGTGTAGCTTTGATTACTAGAATGTGACTAGGAGCAAGAGATCATTTTGAGAGCATCTCCAAAGACACATTTAGAGTGAAGGACTTAACTTTTCACGTTTTCAGTGCTCACAGGCATGTGAAACTCTGCAGTGACTGACTTGGTGGGTGGGGAGCTGCACAGGAGCTTTCTGGGTAATGGTCTGTTTCTGGGAAGCTGAATAATGGAGCTTCCTGGGGCCAAGCCGTCAGAGCGACTGCCCTGGGGCTTTGAAACTGGACCACAGCTGTCACATCCACTTACTCAGATGACGTGACCTTCATTCCACACCTGAGGCTGTTTCTCTGTGAGCCAAGAACGGATGTACCAGGTGCAGAAGAGAAGTTCTTTGCTGCGGAGAACAATTTGGAGTAATATCTGCTCATAAACACGGTCGTTTCCTTGGAAAGTGAGGCATTAGCAGCCCGGCTGGCCGCTCGGTACTGAGCTTTCAGGCAGAACAACCGTGGGTCTGAATCACCTTCCAGAAGCACCTTGTGACAATTTGCTAATTATTTTTATGATGCCAGGTCAGCAAGGAAGGTGGCCTTCCTGCTTTGCACTTTCTCCAGAGACATGTGACAGGAGAGATCATTTCTCAATGTTCTCGTGTCCCACCTGTGAGGTGAAGGAGGCTTGGAGTCCTCTGGCCCTGTGGCTTTGCACCCTTTTCTTTTGAATTTCCTTGTCCTGGTCCTTTTCCCCCCCTTTTTTGTCCTTCTTGGTGCTGGAAGGTGCATTATTTTCCTAAGGTTGCCAAAACAAAGTATTGCACACTGGGTGGATTAAAGCAACACAAACATATTCTTTCATAGTTCTGGAGGCTAGAAGTCCAAACCCAAGGTGTTTTGGGGGTCATGAGCTCTCTGAAGCCTCTGGGGGTTGAATCTGTTCCATTCTTTTGGGGGGAGAGCTACCAACATTGCTATCCATTCTCAGCATTCCTTGGTTTGCAGTTCCGTCACCCCAATCTCTATGTCTGTTGTCACATGACATCCTCCTTACCTATATCTGTCTCTGTGTCTCTTCAACTAAGGACACAGGTCATGTTGGATGAAGGGTTCACCTTTTCTAGTTTGAGCTCATCTTAACTAATCGCATCTGTAAGGACCCTATTTCCAAATAAGGCCACATTCTAAGGTATTAGGGTATGATTTCTGCATATCTTTTTTGGGAAACGCAGTTGAAATTGTAAGAGAAGGTATCCAAAGGAACCTCATTTATGAAAGCTTGGGACATTCATGCTAATTAATTGCCTGGTGTGAAACTGGTTAAAAGCTGCTTCAGTGTGCACACTGTGGGTAGAAAGCCAACGCTAGTTGAGTATATGCATGTTTAGGAGCATGCTTTCTGTGGGCTACCTTTGTTTGTTCCAATGAACACAATGTTTTTATTATTTAATAAGATGTAGTATTCCTACCGATAAAGAAAAAGAGGCCTTCTATCTCCTCACTGAGTCGTGGGCCATATTTCATGGACTCCCTCATTCCCTAGGAACTTCTTCTGTGACACGACTCTTGTTTCCAGCCCAGAGGGACAAAAATGTACAAGGTCATACTATATGTGCCACAGGACAGTTAAAACCCTGGAAGTTAGTTATTTCAGAAAAATCCGAACTTTTTTTTTTTTTTATTTAACTAAACAGGGAAACTTTGAAATTTAATTGGAAACCTTGTGAGATGTACTATAGTGTGCAACACTCTCAATTTTAGTTAGTCCATGAAAAGATGAGCATTTCTGGGGTGAGTTTCATTGCTAATTTTATAAATTTTGCCATCTATGAGGCTTCCCCATCCTAGCCATTTTTTTCCTCTCAATTTCCATGTCCTATAGATATACAAGCACCCCAGTGGGGCTCTGTGCAGTAGCTGCTCTACTTAGACAAAGTGGCCTCAGATTTTGAGAATTTTCATTCCTTATATCACAAAGAAATACTTTGCATAGAAGAAAAAAGTGTGGATATGGAATTAGTGGTTTGAATCTGGGCCTCAGTTTCCCCAACTGCACAATGAAGTGTTTGCACTTTTCACTTTGAAGTCTCCCTTCCGAGTCTAACCTCCGAGTCTATGGTTCGCAGTGACTTTTCTAAAGTGCCTCAAAGCGTAGATCAGAGACTTAACCACGCTTTCAGGGGACCGTCTGTGACTTGGCATTCTGCTGACAAATATCTTCTGGTGCATGAAGGATTTCCCCGGTGTTCGACCTCCACGTTCTTCAGGCTTGTCGATGCCCGTTGTATAGCAGCGACCTTGCAAAACGAGGCAGCCACTTTGCATTTTTTTCTGCCAGCCTCCCGGCTCTCCAAAGTCTGTCCCAGAGATTATTGATGAGGGGTAGGGCCCAATGTGATCCCTAATATTTGTGTAGCTCTTTATACTTTTCACAATGAATTCATGAACATTCATTTATTTAATCCCCATGATAGTCTGGAAGTAGGCTAGATGGGCATTATTATTCTCTTTGAAGAATGAGGAAGCCCAGGAACATCAAGGCGGTGTCACCTTAACAAGGTCACAGAGTAAACTAGTGGCAGAGGGAGGCCTGGAATACAAATTTGCTGGCTTCTAGTTCAGGTTTCCTTCTGCTGCGTTACATCTGAATTGAACTGCCACATGAAGAAAGGAAGGAACTTAATGTGCACCTACTGTGTGCCAGAAAGTATACTAACCAGGATTCAAATCACCATATGTCTGATCCTACGGACTAAATTCCTCCTCTTCCCAATATTTCCTCTTTGATGCCTGGAGATATAATGTGATCACCGCGTACTGTAAAATAAAGCTGATCAAATTAGTTTGGCTCCATGGGTAACTAGAATACTCTCAAGTGTCAGGGGCTATCATGCACTTAGGGATGAGATTAGCCCTGGGGTGGGATCATCTTCTTGTGCCTTCCAGGAGATTTCATGGTGGACGAGTAAGGAATGATGGACATTTTTTCGGGAATGTATTGTTTCTCCCTATGAGATACCAAGGAAAACAAGAGGATCCAGGATATAGATTTTCTCTCCCCCAGTGGCTGCTGTGCTGTTCAGGGGTGCCAGGAATTCCCTGTGGATGCTCTGAAGTCTTCCTCCCCCGGTGGCCGGGCCCACTGTGACAGTGATCAGCCCTAGACTGATCTGGAGGAAGCACTGTGAAATCACTACAACAGTGCCCACTCTGTTTTCCTCATTGGCTGTTGGGAAGGTTAAATAAGACCATCAGGTGACTGTATTGTGGAAATACAGTTTACAATAGGAAAATCAATTGTGTTTTCATGAGAGAATGGGCGTGGAGTATGGGAGCTATGCTGCCACTTGCTACCTCTGGGTTCTTGGGCAAGAACCAGTCTTCTTGGGCTCCAGTGTTGCTATCTTGCTTGTTGGTTCTGAGGTTCCAACAAGAGGGGCTCTGTACAATGTCACACCCAGTGCCTGGGTCCTTTGAACAGTGGGTCCCGGTTAAGAAGTTCCTCTTTCTTTTCACCCTTCTTTCAAGTTCATGACTTGACAAATTACTCTGGGATAAGGAACATTTTTTTTTGAAGTGGTTAATGATCTTCAAGAACATAAGATCTTTAAACATTGCAGTTTAAGAACAAGTTTTTAAAGTTCTCCTCACATTGAACTTTAACAGCAGGCAGTCTAGGTGTTCTTTTCTTGTGTATTTGGCATTCTTTCCTTCTGTGAACTCTCCTCCCTCTCCCTGTGTGTTTCTCATGGGGTTGATAATGATGTGGCTCTGCCTTCCTTGCTACAGTGTTTGGTCCAGGGATGGACATGTGTCCTAGAAGAGCCATTCAGAGTCTTGGTTGGAGTTGGCAGTAGTTGCTGGTGGTTAGAGGGCAGAACTCATCTCTGAGATTGCTAGCTGAGAGCAAGGTTGAGCCTGGAGCGTCTGGTGGCTGTCTTTGATGCTTTGTAGAAAAAGCTTCCAGAGAATGAAACCCCCATGATGGAAAGTAGGACAAAAGAACATTAGAAAGAAAGATTCTTCATGGTGTATTTGAACTGCTTTAACTATTTGATCATGCTCAAGTTCATGCTTTTCTTTGGTCTGACTGCTAGGTTCCTTGAGACAGAATATCTTTCACAGTTTAAATATATATATATATATATATATATATATATATATATATATATATATATATATGTGTGTGTGTGTGTGTGTGTGTGTGTGTGTGTGTGTATACATATATATATATATGTGTATATATACATATATATATATATATATATATTTCTGTCTTTTATAATTGAAAAAAACTGAATGAATACTTGGAGTGTTTGGATGAGATGAATCCTGGGTAACTCAGGAAGCATATGGTGAAGGGGTTCTGTAGAAAGTAGAAAAGGTATTAAAGGGGATCACTGAAGACGAACTTTGCCTACTCACAGTGGTCAGGAGTTGGCTGGTCTTTCAGAATTGACCCACATAAAGAATTAGATTGACCGATGACTTCCAGCACAGTTATACGAATGAAAGACATTTGAGACCTTTATTTTATTTTATTTTTGTGGCATTGGAAATTGAACCCAGGGGGCATTCTACCTCTGAGCTATACCCCCAGCCCGATTTTATTTCTTATTTGGAAACAGGGTCTTGCTAGGTTGATAAGAGTCTCATTACTTGGTCAGGCTGTCCTCAAACCTGTGATCCTCCTGTCTCAGCTTCCCAAGTACTGGGATTACAAGCATGTGCCACCAAGCCTAGCTGAAAGACATTTTGAGAAGTCTGGCTACTGTCTGAAGTCCTATGTGTTCTTTTAGGCATTATCTCAGGCAATTAGAAGGCTCTTCCTGCAGGCCTCCCTGGGAAAAGCTGCTCTCTCCACATCACTGGGCCCTGCAATTGTCTGGATCTGGAGTGGGGGGGGGTGCAGTCAAGGACTCAGCTCCCAGGCCAGCCATGCTCATCAGTGCAACTGCATTCCTACATAGATACCTCCATCCAGAAGCCCCTATCTGGAGCCTTGGGGGCGACACTTTACATTGACTCAGTACCTCTCTACTCCTCTCTCTTCTCTGTCTGCCCTCCTAGCTGACATGTCCAGAGGAGGCAGGCACCTTTTACTGAGGGCTCCTCAGTAGTGAGGCCATCTCTCCAATCTGTGCTGCGTCCATCTGCCCCTCACTAAGTGAACTCCCAAGGAGCCAGCACATCCTTTGCCTCTTGATTGCAATGTTGTTGTATGTGAGTAAAGGGTTGGTTGTTACTTTCAGTTTGGCTCATTGTCTTAATTGACCACCTGGACACCTGGCAGCTTGACAGTTGTCAATTTGTTCCTGTCGTTCTTCTAAACACTTTCATGCATAATTATTCAGATTGGCTAGGAGCAGAGAAGCATGGCTGAGAGTGGACCTCAAACTTCAGTGCAAGATTTTCAACTCCAGCTGTCTGTTTTAAAATACTAATACTCAGGTCCCATCCTAAACTAGTTATATTGGATTTTTTTTCTTTTTTTTTTTGTGTGTGGATGCTGCCTAGGTGTGATAATTTTAAAGCTCCTATTAACCTATTGCTAGTGAAGGTTGGAAACATTACTTAAGTGGCATCCGAGCCCTAATTTGGAGAATCAACAGTATAGATTCCTGACTTTTCCTTGACCTATGGAATGAGTGTCATATAAGGGTAGAGTCTGGAAAACTAGGGAATCCAGGTCATTCTGTTGAAGGTGGTAACTAATTTGAGGACGATTAAAAAATATTGGCTCAGTGCATGAGTACATTTATGTGTGTACTCTTCTTTTTAGGTGGTGGTGGGGAGGAGAAGGACAAGGACAAGGAGAAAGTGAAAAAAGAATGCAGAATTCACGGACTAGTTAATGTTAGACTTGAATGCCCAGAAGCACAACAAATCAGCATGTGAGTCTTCTGAGATGTAAGTGGGTGGGGCTGTTGACAAAGGGTGCCTTGGCCTTCTCTGGTCCTGGAGAGTACCAAGTAGTTATTGCCAAGAACTGAGCTTGCATTTTCCCTGTGCTTTCCTTCACAAAAAAGCCAACTGTGAGATTTTTTCCCCTACTCCTCTCATTTTTGCTGCCCCATGTCCCAGACAGATGCTGTCAAGGGAAAGCTTGAGCTGCTGAAGGAGCTAGTGGTTAGTGGCTGGCAAACACCTTGGTGTGTGTGTGAGGGAACAGACCAGGGGTCACATCCTGGTCTGGCTGCAAAGCTGGATGCTTCCGGGAAAGTCACTGAGCTAATCTGCCCCCTGGTTTCTCTCCTGTGTTGAACAGTGATGTACCTAGCAATTTTATAGGTTTCTGGGAAGATTATACAAGTAGCTCCTGGTGGTGTTATAAATGGAGTTTCTTTCCCTTCTCTGGCCATTCACAGTGACTAAAAAATAATTCACATGCCACTTAGATATTACTAGAAAGAAAAAGAATCTAATATCTGTCTACCTACAGAATGCGACATATCAGAAACTCATGTACACCCACAAATGTGAGTACACACACACACACACACACACACACACACACACACACACATACATTTTCAACAAAAGTTTAGAATGTTTTTAGATCCCATAAAACCTATTCATGGTCACTTGGCAAGAATCTCTGTTTAACATCGGATCATCTTATGGAAAATGAGATGTCAATAGTTGATCACAACAACATAACACCTCACATGTACTAAATAGCATTGTATAAACCTATTTCTTTTTCCCAAAGGACTGATGATCATTTCATATAAGATATCCATATAGCAGGTAGTGATAAAGATGAAGCCTGAATTTATACCCAAGTTTGTACAACTAAAAAGCCCATTCTTGTCACCACATCATCAGGACTCTGAAGGATGATGGATTTCTCAGCATGTCTCAGATGTTTACACACATGGCTAATAACATTTTAATAATCATTTCTCTTTTGAATCAAACAAGAAATCCTCCAAATGCTTGCCCCAAGGAATGCAAAACAAAGAGTACTCTTTGGGACTTCACTTAAATAAATATTCACATTTTGGGAAACTTGATGCTCTGTCCATTTTTTACATAATATTCCTATCAGTCACAGTATAATTAGTAATGAATATAAGAATTTTTATTTTCCCTTTTATTTCATTCAGGATAAGTTAGGTCTTGCTGCATAATCTTTCCCATCACAATTATATTGCAATTTTGCATCTCTTACTTAACTGATGTTGACATTCATTGCTTCAGTTTTGAAGAAGAAATAAATTCATGATGCCTCTTCTAAGTCTTATCATGGTGCCATATATTTCTTCACACCATGTCCTCTACTTCCAATGCCATCTCTCTGCCTGACCCTACCATCACTCTTCTGTCTGTCAAACTCCTATCCAATTAAAAAGAACCTCAATGCAAAATCTTTTGGACTCCTCTATCCTCCTCTTCACTTACAGAGGGCCATGCTGCCCTGGCACAACCCCCCTCACCTTTCTATCCATGAATAAGATACCTCTATCAATCGTAGGAGAGGGGTTAAGAAGAGGCTCCCTTGGATGTCACAACACACATTCTGGCTCACAAAGAGGTATGTACTTATCCTCATCTGTCCCTCCATCAGGAAGAGAGCTGTTGCTGCCTAAGCCCTCTTGTCCCCATTTTTCTCCTGCATGTGAAAGGGACATGGTAGCTTGAATGTCAGCAGGCTAGCCAGGAGACAACTGCATATCAAAGCCATCAGAACACAACATTTACCTGTGGCTGAGTGTCTCTCCCCTATCACAGTTGCACAGGGTAGATAGGGCCCACGAGGCCCCAACTCCACACTCCATACATCCTCATCACTGTGCCACACTTCTAAACCATCTTTTAGTATTGAGCTCAAAGACCTCCCTTTTCAGAAGCATTTCTCCAGATACCCCTTCCCCCAGCTGGGGTTGGTGTTTTTTCTGGCCTTGGTCTTTGTGCTTCTTTTGCATCCTTTTTGCACCAGAATCATAAACCTTGTCATATTGCATGGGTATCTTGTCAATTTCCCTCAACAGACTGTAAGCTTAGTTCTGAATATCAGTTAAGAAATTAAGATAGGGATCGGCAAGATGGTGACTGAGAGAAGCAGTACATTTCAGGCACTGTAAAACTGGAAATGTAACTGCTGTGAAAGCAGCTTCTTTACAGGAGGAAACAAGCAGTGAAAAATTGAACAAAGCAATGAAAAAAATTGAACTGTGGCAGAACAAGAAGAGCAAAGAGCAGCGTGCCACACCTAGGGACCAGTGCCAGCAGCCAGTTGCACCATCTTGGCCTGGCCACACTGTGCTGAGACTACTAGAACTTCTGCATGGAAAGACCTCCTGCAAAGAAGCCCGCAACTTGATGTGGAGGAAGTGGCTGCAGATCTCCACATCCTAAGTGGGCAGCATCTTGCTACACTTTAGACAGAGATCCAAATGCCTGGACACCCGACTAGAATCTACAGCAGCAGCAGCAACAGCTCAGCTCACCTCTCCCTCCAGAGCCAGAGCAGTGCTCAACAGTAAGTTAACAGTGTGACTACAGCGACTTGTGGCAAATGATAGACTTGCGAGGTTTGCGACTTTGTGGCCCACCCCTGTAGTGGCTGGCTTGGAGCAGAGGCTCAGGAAAGGCAGAGAGCCTGCAGGGCACAGAGTCATTATGGGACCTCTGGAGAATGCCCCGCGAATACATTGGACATCTAACACCTTCAAAGTCTTCTTTGTCCTAAAGAGAGTTAAAATTTAAGTGACTTACCCAAATATTATTTAGTGTACCTCACGTCTGAATCTAGCTCTCTTGATCCCAAATTTGTTGATATTTCTGCTACATTATGCTGGCCCTGATTGTGGATGTAAGCAGTCAACAGGGCCACAGGTAAATTAATTTGTCTGAGGGATAGCAAACTTTTCAAATTCCATTTTGGTCATAATCAAGTACCTGAAAGAAAATGTCATTCTTTGCTAAGTGACATCTGCTAGGAGTTCCTAATGATGGTAATGTCATCTCTCCAATGGAACATAAAAACCATGGTTCCCCATTCTAGATCTCCACATGGCAATCTAAAAGCCAGTCGATAGTTCACACTGTGTTTCAAGATTGAGCATGTGTCATGTGGTCTGAGAGCACCTATGCCTTTTGGCCCTGCTGCTTCTTGAGTGTCAAGAGGACATGTTCAAAGCTTTCTCTTGTCTCCTTCTAAGATTCCCAGGGATCAGGCGACTGGGGGCTTCCTGATACCTTGTGATGAGTCTGAATTTCAGGACCAATTTGCTCAGCCTTGCCCACCTTGCTCCGCCATGAGAATTACTTCTCAACGCTATTCAAAATTCTATTTCACAATTTAAGATTAGTTCAGAATTCTTGTTTTTTTTTTTTTACACACATTTTTTCTATTATTTGAAAATAATCAAATAAATGATCACATTGAAACATTTAAACAGTACAAATGGAAGCCGGGCGTGGTGGTGCACGCTTGTAATCCCAGCATTCGGGAGGCTGAGACCGGAGGATCCGGGTTCGCGGCCAGCCTCAGCTACCTAAGTGAGGCACTCCGCAACTTAGTGAGACTTGGTTTCAAAATAAAAAATACAAAATAGGGCAGGGGGTATAGCTCGGAGGTAGAATGCCCCTGAGTTCAACCCCCAGTACCGCAAAAAAAATAAATAAATAAATAAAATAAACAGTACAAATGGTACAGTATCCTGAAAGTGAAAATATGAGTCCTCTTCCCATTGGAGAAGTACTTGTTTTCCACCTGGAGAAGAAGTTGGCACTAACAGTTTGTTTTGTATTGATCTAGAAAATTTCTGTGCAAATTCATGCAAAAATGTGTATATTTAATTTGAAATAAAATCAAGGCAGATTAGCACACAGTTATGTATCTCTCTCTTTCTGTCTCTGTTTCTCTCTATTCAACTAACACTGTATCTCAGAACTACCATCACAGTGACATAACTCATTGTCTTAATGGTCTGATTAGCTGGCATTCAGTTACATGAGTTTGACATTCTTTAAATATATAGTCCCACAGATTATAATTGTCTTTTCCATTTCTCCCCAGGCTAATGCAAATAATGCAATAGTAAACATTCTACATACATCTTCACATCTATGGCCATGAATATTTGTTGTAAGACATCTGTAAGCTTATATTTTCAGGAGTGGAGTTGTTTGGTCAAAGAATTTGTCTATCCTGCCTCACTTTGCAATTGTTATTTCTATATTATCTGATAGCATAACCAATTCATTTAACTTACCAATTTAATTTAACAACTTAAGCTCCATTAGTTATGCAGATCTGTGTGTATGTGTGGGGGGCTACTGGGGGATTGAATTCAGGGGTATTCTACTTCTGAGCCCTTTTTTGTATTTTGTTTTGAAACAAGGTCTCACTAAATTGCTGAGAGTCTCACTAGTTGCAGAAGCTGGTCTCAAACCTGTGATCCTCTTGTCTCATCCTCTTAAGTATTGGGATTATAGGCATGTGCAGCCACACAAGCTCTGTTTTTTACTTACAAAACATTTCTAATACTGAATGTGTGTTTTTTCCCTACATTTATCAATTCTCCAGTCTCTGGACACCAACTGGGTTTCCAATGATCCAATTCAATTCTCACACTACCAAGGACTTCAGAGGCTAAAGGGCACAGACTTTAGATGCCAATCATAACACCTGGGCTATAAAGGTGTTAGTTCCCATGA
Source organism: Graphiurus murinus (assembly GCA_004027655.1). NCBI lineage: Eukaryota > Metazoa > Chordata > Mammalia > Rodentia > Gliridae > Graphiurus > Graphiurus murinus. The sequence continues at coordinate 74,670 of PVLC010004207.1, forward strand.
CTCTCTCTTCTGCTTTGATAATTTGTTAGGGTGCCTCAAGAACACAGGCAAGCCTTTTACATTCCTGTGACAAAGTACTTGAGAAGAATGACTTAAGGAGGAAAGATTGATTTTAACCCATGGTTTCAAAGATTTCAGTCCAGATCCAGGGGTGGTAGCGCATGCCTGTATTCCCAGTGCTTGTGAGACTGAGATAGGAGGATCACAGGTTTGCTTCCAGCCTCAGCAACTCAGCAAGGCTCTCAGCAACTTAGTGAGACCCTGTTTCCAAATAAAAAATAAAATAGGGCTGGGGGTGTAGTTCAAAGGTAGAATGCCCCTGGATTTAATCCCCAGTACCACACACACACACACACACACACACACACACACACACACACACACACAGTGCATTGTTACTGGGCTGTGATGAGGCAGTACATCAGGAAAGACAGGGTGGAGCAAAGCTTCTCATCTTATGGCAGCCAGGAGGAGGGGAGAGAGAGAGAGGAGAGAGGAGGCATGCCTCCAGTGACCCACCTCTTCCAACTAGGCCCCACGTCCTAATGTTTTCACCAACTCCCAATAGTGAGACCAGCCGTGGACCAAGCCATGCAACACATGAGCCTTTGGATGATGTTCCAGACCCCAACTCTAAACTTGCTATTACCTTGTTATAAAGGATACATCTAAATAAATAACTAAGTAAATAGCTAAATAATATATCTCAAGAACCACCAAGTAGAAGAGATGCTTTCAGTCAGGAGGGACAGAACTAGTAGGATTTATCTATTCTCTATAGAACCAGTAGGACCCATTATGTATGTACATATGTATCAACCATCTATTGAAATTCATGCAAAATGTACATATAACTTGAAGCAGAATTACCTCAAAAACTGAAAAAAAAAGTGCAGAATTTCATACCAATCTGCCCCAATTTTGTTTCAAGTTGTATGTTCATGCTTTTGTATGAATTTTAACTATATATATATATACACTAAGTATATGTACTATATATGTATTAGTGTATATACACATATATGTGGATAGACAGGTAAATGGATGGATGGACAAATAAATGATGGATAGATACAGATATTTGAGAGGGCAACTGGCTTGTGCGATCATAGGGGCTGAGATGTCTCATATCAGGATGTCTGCAAGTTGGAGACCCTAGGATGCTGGTAGTCTGGCTCAATACAAGTCCAAAAACAGAGCCAGGGATGGTAGTTATGTAACCGCGAGTCTGAGGCTGAACGTCTGAGAGCCCAGTGTCCATCACACGGTGTCTGCCCATACTGAGGGTGGATCTTATCCACATACTCCACCAACTCAGTTTCCTGAAATTAATCATCACAGAGGCATAGGGTGAGGCATAAGGGAGGGGTGTGGAGTATTTACCAACTGGGAAGCTTTCTAAGCACTAGTTTTTAGAGTTTTAATGGAGATTCCATTACATAAGCATGCAGAATTAAATTATTTGTCATAGATAATTAGCTCAATCTCCAGCCCCATTCCCATCACTGAAGGTTGGGGAATCAGGCTAAAAAATCCCCACCAAATGATTACATGGTTAGTTTTTCTGACAGCCAGTCCAACTCCTGAAGTTCTCCCAACGCTCACCAAGAATTCCCCGGTTAACATAAACTCAGGTGTAGTTGAAAGGGCCTTATTGCAAATAATATAAGACATCCTCTTTGCTCTACCACCCAGGAAATTATTTCCAAGGGTCTTAGGATCATGGTGCCATGAATAGGTACAGAAACTATGTGTATGTATGTATATGTGTGTATATGGGTATTAATAAATATTTCTTATATAAATAAATTATACATATACCTCTTATTACATCACAACTTTGTCCTAGTCATTAAATTAACTCAATTTAAATATTACATATGGAAAACCTTCTTTCATCCATGAAACTTCTTCAGGAGTTTTTGGTTCTGTTTTGTTCTCACTAGTCCTGGGTTGTCATTGTCTCCTGTAAGCTGAATTCAACTGATGGAGTTGAGAGAGAGCTTCCCTCTTTGGAATCAATGTCGTCTTTGGGAACTCTTTGGCCATGGGGTGCTTTAGATTTCCCCTTGGCTGATTTCTTGGTCCAGTCTTGGTCTTTCTACTGTACAGCTACTTGGACTTTTTCTCAATGTGTAGACATGTGACAGAGTAGGAATTTCCATTGTTTAACAAGTACTTGGAAAGCAATAGTAACTCCCATCTCTTCCTGGGTTACATGTAGCATCTCATGTGCCCTGAGCCATGAAAGTTGTCTTAATTCTGGAAAAATTCTTTATTGAAGAAATGACTCTTATATCAATAAAATATTCTGGCTTTAGGTTTTACTCACATCCACCTTTATCCAGAGCCTCAGTATCCAGTTGCGTACACACTCACCTAGGAATGGCTGGTGCACAGCGACCAGGTCCTGCTGCTCCTTCAGAGTATGTCCTTTCCTCTCTCATCAGGCCAGTGCTTCGTTGTGATTTGACTCTGAAGTTTGAGTGGTCAGGAGAGGAGATGGAGACAGAGCTGAGGGTTGGGAGTGTGCTCATATTTTGTTGTAAGGCAGGGCTTATGCTTCATTTTTAAGCAAGGGGAGGAGAACTCACATTTAACATGGAGGATGCACCTCTTCTTCAGGGGTTAGGAGAATCTGAGGATTCAAAATTTCTGAGTGCATTGACCCCAAGATTTCCATCTCACACAGTAGGGCCCTCGTCCTTCTTAATCAGAGCTCTGTCCTACATGGAACAAACTTTTCTGGGTTGTGATTGCCTTCTCTGGAACTCCATTACCACTCTACTTAAATCTTGGGTCTGATTCTTTTTTTTTTTTTCTTGTTGTCTGCATATAGCATATGGAGAGTCTTCTTATATGGTGCCAAGAAGCCCTCTGGCTTTTCTACATTAATTTAAATTTGTGATTGTTCATCTTCAACCTTTCATTGTATTTTTTTTTTTAGTGGATCAATAACCCCCAGCAAGAACCATCTACTTCTGCAGTCCTTGAAATGATTGCTCTTCCTGGGCATCTGCAACCCTTGAGGTATTGCCCCTGCTAGTTCACCCACCAGTATTCCATCTCACTTCTCCGCCAGTGAAATGGTAGCAATTGCAGCCACAATGTATGGAGGGCTACTGGCACTTTGTCTACAAATTATGATGGAGTCCCCATTGTCAACCAGCTGGGAGGTGATCCGACTCCAAAATCCCATTTGAAACTCTATTTTTCTAGACCACTCCTTGCAAGATTTTTATGTTGTTCCTCTCCCATGGGGAAGGCGAGATAAAGAATTATGTGCAGGGAGTTTATTGAGGAGAACGTTTTGTAACAGCACCAGGTAGAGACGGAGAGAAGCAGAAATTGTCAGAGGGAGAAGTTGATGTATTTGCAACAGAGGCCTCAGATGATTCCATGCAGAGTTTTGGAACTGGAGTAGCCCTTCAGAGTTGCTTTGAATCTAGGTGGCAGCTGAATCTTTGTATCCCCACATCTCCCAATGTCCTTGAGAAAGGAGTGTAACATGGAGTGAGGCATTCACCTCTATGGAGGATGTTGGAGAAGTACTCTGCTGTGAACTGCCAGCAGTCAATGTCCCTGGTATTGTGTGTGTGGAGCAGGGAGAGGGAGGAGGGTGTAATTCTGGTGATAAGGGGGATCTGGGCAGTGTGCAGAGCACATCTGTCATTTCTTTAAAGATATGGCATTAGGTCATGCTCAAACTGCTCATGGGATAAGTAAAGAATTGCCAGGGTAGCAGAACAGAGAGATAATTTCAAGACATAATCAAAAGACAATGTGTCTGAGCTGGACTTGGTGGTGGATGACAGTAATCTCAGTACTTGGGAGACTGACAGGAGGACGATATGTTTGAAGCCAGTCTCAGCAACTTACTGAGACCCTCAGCAACTTAGTGAGACCCTATTTCATAATAAAGAATAAAAAATAGGGCTGGGGGTATAGCTCAGAAGTAGAATTCCCCTGGGTTCAACCCCCAGTGCCACAAAACAAACAAACAAACAAACAAACAAACAAACAGTGTGCCTAAATATATGACTTGAAACCCTGAAACAAGAGAAGAAAACAGGAGAAATACTTTAAGTCATTGGTACAGGCAGTGATTTTTCTGGATAGGACCCTCAAAGCACAGAAAACAAAAGCAAAATTTGACAAATGGAATCACATCAAACTAAAAAGTTTCTGCACAGCAAAGGAAACAATCAACAGAGTGAAGAGATAATACTTACTATCTGCTCATTGGACAGAGGGTTAATATCCAGAATGTATAAGGAACTCAAAGAACTAAACAAAAAGTAAGAAATCCAGTTTAAAAACAGGCAAATGATCTGAATGGACACTTCTTAAAAGAAGAACTACAAATGGCCAACAAATGTTCAACCTCATGTCTTCAGAGAAATGCAAATATAAACTATAATGAGATACCATCCCACCCCAATTAGAATGGCTATTATCAACAAAAAACAGAAAAGTTAAAAATGCTGGGAAGGATGTGGAGAAAAAGGAACTCTCGTACACTGTTGGTGATTAATTAGTATGGTAATAATGGAGAAGAGTATGGAGGTTTCTCAAAAAACTAACATTAAAATTACTATGTGATCCAGTGGTCTCACCTATGAATATTTGTCAAAAGAAAGTTAAACCATCATAGCAAGCCAGGCATGGTGGCACACACCTGTAATCCCAGTACTTGGATGGCTAAGACAGGAGCATAATAGATTTGAGGCCAGCCTTAGCAACTTAGTGAGACCCTATTTCACAGTGAAAAATAAAAAGGAGTGGAGATGTAGCTCAGAGGTAGAATGCCCTGTACCAACAAAGCAAAACAAAACCAGTATATCAAAGAGATACATGTATGCCTATGTTTATTACGCACAATAACTAAGATAAGGAATCAGCCTAGATGCCCATCAACAGATGAATGGATAAAGAATTTGCGGCATATATGCACAATGGAGTATTACTCAGCCACAAAAAAGAATGAAATCGTGTCATTTGCAGGAAAATGGATGGCACTGGAGAACATTATGTTAAGTGAAATAAGCCAGGCACAGAAAGACACGTATTGCCTGTTCTCTCATATGTAGAAACTAAAAAAGTTAACCTGAATGCAGAACATTAATTATAAAAGATTGGGAAGGGTGTGTGGGGGATGGGTATGGATATACTTCTGCCATCCCCAGAATGTTATATAAATAGAATAATACAGTAAGAAACATTTGGAGGTTGACTTTCACTTAACACATTGCTCTGAAGATTCACTCAGGTTGTTGTGTGTAGCAGTAGTTAATTCCTTTTTATAGGGGTTGGAATTGGTCAGTGTATGCTATATGCATGTATGAAAATAACACAGTGAACCCCATTAATGTGCACAACTAATAAATGTTCTTAAAGGCATTACAATGGCAATATGACAGCTAGAAGTATAAAGAATAGACTGCCGACCCAAAGGAGCAAATGGCCACTGTGCTTGGTGTGTGCATGTAGGTGTGTTGCACAGAATATACATGAGCTGTGTCTCTAATCACCAGGTGAAGTCTTCTGGGAGAACAGTGAGCTATGGGGCAGTCAAGGCAGAAGCAGCTGCAGGTGTACATCCATGACGTTCTGGGTTCTGTTAGGTAGTCAAATGGTGGGTTGTTTCATCAGATGTTTCAATCAGAGAAAATTGAAATAAGTCAATTTCTAAAAAAGAGGGAGAACCAGGCATGGTGGCGCATGCTTATAATCCCAGTACTTGGGAGGCTGACACCGGAGGATCCGGGTTAGGGGCCAGCCTCAGCTACTTAGTGAGGTCCTCTACAACTTAGTGAGACCCTGTTTCAAAAATAAAGAATAAAAAAATAGGGCTGGGGGTACAGCTCAGAGGTAGAAGGCCCCTGAGTTCCATCCCCAGTGCCATAAATAAATAAATAAATAAATAAATAAATAAATAAATAAATAAAAAAGAGGGGACAAGAAGAGTTCTGTGTCACCAGTAGAAGCTTAAAACCTGACATCCTCCTGCAAACACTTTTTTTTTTTTAGGTTTCTTTTTCCTACTTTGATCTTGTAAATGCAGCATTTATTTTAAGATAATTATAGGTTCACATGCAGTTGTAAGAAATTCTTGGGTGAGCTCCTGTGTATCACTTACTGGCCTTCCCTCACTGGTCATATCTTGCAGAACTCTAGTGCTCTACCACAAGCAAGAGATTGTCAGTAATATGGTCACGATATGCAGCGCCCCAACACACGGGGATCCCGCATGGCCCCCTTTCATAGCCACCTTCTCTTCTCTACTACTCCTACCCCCATAACCCCTGGCCACCACACGTCCATTGTCCATTTGCATAATTCTGCCATCTCAGGAATTCCATATAAATGGATCAAACAGTGTGAAGCATTGTGGGATTGACTCATTTCCATTTAGCATAACGCTCTGAAGATTCACCCTGGTTATTTTTGGTAAAAATAGTCCATTCCTTTTTATTGCTAAGTAGTATTCCCTGGTATGAGTGTACCACAGATTAGTCACTGAGGGGTGTTTGGGTTGTTTCTAGTTTGGGGCTATTATGAAGAAGACTTCTATAAATATTTGTGTTCAGATTTTTGCGTGGACATTAAGTCTTCATTTCTCTGTGATAATGCCCAGGAATACTATTTCTGTGCTGTATGGTGTTTGCATATTTAGCATTTTAAGAAACAGTCATGTTGGGTGTGGTGGTGCATGCTTGTAATTCCAGTACTTGGGAGGCTGAAACAGGAGGATGGTAGGCTCCTGGCCAGCCTCAGCTACTTAGTGAGGCCCTTAGCAACCTAGCGAGGCCCTGTTTCAAAATAAAAAATAAAATAGGGCTGGGGGTGTACCTCAGAGGTAGAATGCCCCTGGGTTCAACCCCCAGCACCAAAACAAACAACCTGTCAAATTGTTATCCAGAGTGACTGCACCAATTTTTTACTGGCAATATATGTGTGATCCAGCTACTCTGTATTCTCACTAGCATATGGTGGTGTCACTAGTATTATTTTAGCCATTCTAATAGATGTGCAATAATACCTGATGACTTAAATTTTCATTTCACCAATAGCTAATAATGTCAAACATATTTCCTTATTTGCTATCTTTATATTCTCTTTGGAGAAATGGCTCTTCATGGCTTTTGCCCATTTTAACTTTTTTTTGGAGGGGAAGGGTACTGGAGATTGAACCTAGGGGCATTCTACCTTGAAGCTACATTCCTAGCCCTTTTAATTTTTTATTTTGAAACGGAGTCTCACCAAGTTGCTGAGAGTCTTACTAAGTTGCTGAGGCTGTCCTTGAACCTGTAATCCTCCTGTCTTAGCCTCCTAAGTATTGGCATTACAGGCATGCATGACTACACCTGGCTTTTTGCCCATTTTATAACTGAGTTGTTTTTTACTGTTGAATTTTGAGAGGTATTTATTTATTTATTTATTTTACATATTCTAGATACTAGTCCTTGGTTGGATAGGTGGTTTGCAGATATTTTCTCTTATTATATAACTCATATGTTCATGTTTTATCAAGGTCTTTCACAGGGAAAAGTTTTTATTTGAAGTTAAATTTGTCAATATTTTCTTTTAAGGATTGTGCTTTTGATGTTGAGTTTAAGAACTCTTTGCTTAGCTGTACATCCAAAAGACTTTTCACTCTTATATTGTTTTCATTGGCTTTAACTTCATACTACACTTTGAATTAATTTTTGAGGGAGATGTAAGCTTTAGTTTAAGCTGCTGCTGCTCCTCCTCCTCCTTCCCTCCTTCTCTTCCTTCTCCTTTTCTCTTTCTCTCTCCTTCTTTTCTTACCCATGGATGCTCTTTTTCCCTCCTGCTTCTTTTCTTGCCTATGAATGTACAATTGATTCTGTATCATTTCTGATAAAGTTGTATTTTTCCCATTGTACTGCTTTTGCAACTTTGTCAAAACTCAGTTGGCCACAGTGGCGTAGATCTATTACTAGGTTCTGTATTTGATTCCTTTGATCCACGTGTCTGTCCCTTTGCCAATATATAGTCTAATGTGTATGTATACTGTAATATACATATTATATGTATAGTGTGTATACAGTATATATATTATATATTATATATAATAGTAGATAAAATAAATCTTGAAGTTGGGCAGACTAATTCTTTCTATTCTGTCTCTTTTTCAAAATCATTTAGTCATTACAGTTTCTTTGTTTTTTTATATGCATTTTAGAATAACCTTGTCTATACCTACAAGAATTTTTGCTAAGATTTTGATAGGCATTGTGTTAATCATTTTTGGGGAGGATTGACATCTTTACTATCCCAAGTCTTCCAGTCCATGAACATAATATTTCTCTCCATTTATTTGGATCTTCTTTGATTTTTTTGGTCAACATTGGTAGCTTTCAGCATGTTAAGTCCAATGCATATTTGTTAGACCCAGCTCAATTTTACAATAAAAGGAACCACTTGTCAATGCACAAATGTTTGCTCTGCAAAGAGATCATGAACCTCTCCACGGCACTGTTGTATAAGGTAACATATCACACAGGAAAATATCTGTGGACAGCTTCATATCACAGAAGCTGAATCATGTAGTCACAAGGTATAGAGGAGCAAGGTCTTTGACTATTAGATCTTTTATCAGCTGTGTTGCACTCTCGCTGAGCCTTGATTTCTCCTTCTGTAAAAAGGGGATAAATATGTTGACATTGCATGGCTGCTCTCAAGGGTAACGGAATCAGTGTTTATGAACTTTTTAAAACTAGGCATCCCTGACCCAAAGTAAAAGCCTGGACTTTTATTCCAGTGGCTCACTGTCCTTACTCTTACTCAGATCTGCTTACTCAGGTAGCTCCTGTGCTCATTGATATTTGATTTACTTTGTATGTATACAACTTATAATAACAACGATGAGCTTGAAATAGAAGCAGATTTTATTTGATTTAGAAGCTTTAAATAATTTCATATCTCCTTTCCTACTGTAAAAATCTGTGTTTGTATAAGACTCTTTTGGAAGCAACATAAAAGAGCCCATCCAACAAGATAATGAAGGTTAGCTCTGTCTGGGTAAAAATTCCAGCTCACTGGGCTGGTCACAATTGAATACCGAATCTTGGCTTCCGCCAAAGCTTCCCATGGTCAGTATCTGTCTCTTCAAGTAAAAGTCAATGACAACTTGCCTGCAAGGGGAAGATCCAATTGCATCTTAAGAATGAAGATCAATACAATCACTGCAAGTAAACTGTGCCCGATCTTATCCTTTGTAAGAAAGGAAAGGAATCAACAGGGCATGAAAAGTGTCAGCACTTTCAGTTTTGGCAGGTGATAAAGGGGAAACAGTTTATGCTGTGCTCATCCATCATGAGACATCAGTAAGGTTATTAAGGTTAAAACTGGAGTTAAAGAGGTAGCAATTTATCCAGTTCTACTGGTGGAACTCCTCGTACCAATTCAGCTCAGTTCATTTCAGTTCAATTCAATTCAATGAGCATTTATTAAGTACTGATATTGCCTGTGATGGTGCTAGCTTCCAAAAACCCAGCCTCTGGCTGCTCACGAAGTTTGCTTCATGCCATACTGCTGGAAAGAAGTATGCAGAGTAAGGAACATATGCAGACACAGAAAATCTACTGTGATAAGTATTAAAGGATGTGGATAAAATACTGTGGCCATACTTTAGAGGGAATCACAAACTATACCTTCACAGGAAAAAAAAAAGAGGTGACTTTTGAGTTGGGATTTCTTGAAGGATGAGTAGCCATTTACTCATGAGTGGAAAAGGGTTTCGTTTAGTTGAGCCTGGCCATTGTTTATTGAGACACACTGTGGATGGACCTGGGATGGACACTGGGGTGGTCTTATTCCTGTCCCCAGGAAGCTCACGAGTGTGATAAAGCAAGCAGAGGTGGCCAAGGCCCACAAGAACTCATACCCTGGTGGCAGAGACAAACAAGTTTACGAGGAAAAGTGATTTGCAACCTCATTCAACTTAATCTGCTTTCTAAGATGATCTTTGGGCAGGTCACGGTTGTTATGCTTCGCCCTCATAATGGCAGCAACATTTTCAGAAAAATGCCAGGGAGCTGGAAATAAATAATGACACATGCAAATATACGGTGACAATCCTCGGTGTATGTTATTTGCTCCTCAGAAGAGTCCAATATGGTTGGAGGGACAAGTCTCATTATTACCATTATTGTCACCATTTTCACTATTATCTCATTTCCATGGACTGCTACTAATTTGAGTTTTAAATTGTTGTACTTTCTTCACTTTCAACTAACAAAAAATAAAGAGAAAAATCTTCTGTAGAACTAGAAACAAAGGCAGCAGGCAGGTGCCAAAGAAAAACTTGAGCTTCTTTTATTGCAGAACAACTTTTCCTGTGGCCAGTTTTATTTGTTAGGATTCAGTAGAGCCATAGAACTCACGGGGTGTGTATATGGTAAAAGAGGATTTATCTAATCAGCTTACAGTGCAAAGCAGTGTAGTCCCAAGCGACTGTCTGCATGTGCAAAGCTGGAGAAAGTAGTAGCTGGTTGAGCAATCCAAGAGCTGAAGTCTCAGAATAGGAGCCTCTGCTAATGCAGTCCTAGTCCAAGACGAAAAGACCAGGAAACTCTCCGGAGAAACAATGGTGAAAGTCCAGTTCAAAGAGCTGAAGGCTGACACCCTAGAGGAGAGCAGATGCACTTTCCTCAGGAAGAACCACGCATCAGTCATGCAGCGTTCTCCTTTTTATCCAGGTCCTGCGCTTTTCAGAACAGTGCTGACCCATTCAGGGCAAGACTTCCTCTTCCATCGGTCCTTCCACAAGCCGATCATCTCATCAGCACACCCCAAGTCACAGAATCTTAGGTGTTTCATGATCCAATCAAGTTGACCATCCTGACTCACCATCACACCAGTCATAATGAAAAATAAAAAAAGAAGAGGCTGCAAACTGGGGAAGAGGACATGCAGATGGAAATCACAGTGAGGGATGGAGACTTGACCTGGGGGTCCCGGAGCTGCACAGAAGCTGAGTGGGCACTGTCTTAGTGTTCTTGTCACCACTGAATGGGGACTACCCAGTGATAGTCATCAGTCCTTCAGCCACCAGTCTCCCAAACTGGAGTGATGCTTGTCTGTGTTCAGAGATTCTGCTCGGCTCCCATGTGTCCATGTGGACGCCGCTCACCTTCCGCCTGTAATGGCTGGTGGTTGCATTCCCACTCATTATCGGAGCAGTGGAGGTTTGGAGAAGCTGAGCAATTTGTCTAGAAGTTACTAGAAGGTTTGGAACCACAACTCGAGCCTCACCAATTCCTTTTGAGCACTCTTTCCAGTACTCCATGTACTGCCTAAAACTTGATTTGTGGATCACACAGCAGTTCAAGGCTGACAGTTTTGTCCCTTGTTGCTCTGTGGGAAATTATTCCTTCCTTTGATGAGAAATAAACAAGAGGGTGACAAGCTCCTGAAGTGCTGGTGCCATTTTCATTCCTATGAGAGACAGGGCTATTTCTGGTGAAACCCTTGCTGTAAATACCCCAATCAATTTTCCTTACAAATGATTTCTAATATGTAATTATGTAATCAAGCTCTCTCCCATAAACAAGCTGGGCCATGACATTGAATGATGGGGTGCAGTAATATTTTAAATAAAAGACGATCACACCACCATTTATTTTGAAGTCCAATTTTCAGGGTTGGGAACTATACATTCATGGCAGTTTAGAGATGAACAGCAAGCTAAATGTAAAACCCTATGAGCCAATGCCTTTAACATCAACAAACGTACCAAAATAGAATCCTGCAACTATTTGCAAAGACTGACAGGGCTATAGGGCTTTCTGCAAAGCAGAGGGTGCAAAGAACACCAGATTCATCAAATGCTGGCAGTGATCTGTTCAGAAATAATGGTTTTGTCTACAAATGGAAACTGCTAACAGCTTTCCCCGTCCACTGCAATCGTCTTTCCATCTGCTCGGGTTTTATAATCGTGTCGCCTTTGGAAAATTACAACGCGGAGCATATTCTCCCGGAGGTCTGTTGTCTAGCTAAATATTCGGGGCCATGAAATGGTGACAACAGTTGAAGAGTTTCCCTGCAAACGCGTTACAACCATCGCATCCCAACCAGTCATCCGGGTGCTGCAAGGCTTTGGCAGAATTGGAGCAGCGGATTGCATTCGAGCACAATTTAAAAAACTCTCACATACACTTGAACAGCCAGGATCTGACTCTCACAGTTCCTTGGTATAAAGGCTGCTCCTTTCCTCCCTCTTTTCTTCATCTTTCCTTTTACCATACCTCACCCTCCCCATTTCTCTACTGAAAATGATTATCTAAGATGTTATCATCTAGCTTGTGACCTGCTCACGACAGAACATCTTTCCTTTGTTATCCAGGTCCTTTGCTTAGAGCCCCAGCGCTCAGGTTGGGGGATCAGGACTGTTGAGTGGATGAGGGAATGACATTGTCCCCTTTGCATATGAATCTTTCTACTTTATTAAATCTTATGCACCTTATAAATATTTTTATCGGCACCATCTTTACAATGGGGAAGGGGAAATAAAGAATTATTTTCCCAGTGTGTTAGTTTAAGAAGGGGATGTTACATTTGGATTAAATATGAGAGATCAGTTAGGGGAGCCACCCTTGGAAGGAGGAGATAAGGAAGAAAGACAGTGCAGAAGGGAGAGCCAGGATATAGGTCTTATTTATCTTATTCATGTGAAGGAAAGTTTGGGTGGGGAAAGTCTTACAGGGCCATGCAGTTTGGAGAGTTTCAGCAAAGCTGATGAAGAGTCCTCAAGCCAAAGCTGGTAGTCAGAGGAGTCCTGTGTCTTTCAAAACTGTCCTTGCCTCTCCTAGAAATGTCCTGGCTATGCTCAGGTTTCCTTCCTTCCTTCCTTCCTTCCTTCCTTCCTTCCTTCCTTCCTTCCTTCCTTCCTTCCTTCCTTCCTTTCTTCCTTCCTTCCTTCCTTCCCTCCT
>PVLC010004208.1:0-63972 GCA_004027655.1 Graphiurus murinus
GGGTATGGGATGAGATAGACCCTTCTGGGAAACTCATTCAGTGACCTACTTCCTCCAGGTTTTACTTCCCATTCATCCACTCAGTTCTAAGTGGATTAATCCACCTGATGGATTTATCAGTGAATCCACTGATTAATTTAGAAAGAAACCAGATTAGAGAGGTAGTTTACCTGACATCATCCAGCCAATTCTAAGGAGAACCTGAACTGAAGCTGACCCCTCCCCATCCCATTTTCTCCCTACTTGCCCCCCACACACACATATGCCCATAGCAGACACTAAACACTTAATCCACTAATGAAGTCAGAGGCCTCATGACCCAATCATTGCCTTAAAGCCCCACCTCTAAACCTTGCTATATTGGAGATCACACTTTTGCTATATGCGCTTTGGGGGGGGGGCATTTCAGATCCAAATCACAATAATTGGATTCAGATAAGTAATCAATCTTATATTAAGTCCAAGATCTTGACTAGATCAACAAGTAAGAAGCATATTGCATTCATGCACTCTGCCAACACTTGCTGAGGACCTACTGTGTACTGGCTCCTGTGCTCAATGCCAAAAGCACAGGACATAGTTCCTGTCTTCAAATAGGAGATGCAGATGCGCATGAAAACTGGCCACAATACACTCAGCCAAATCCATCACCCAAGGCCTATTGGCTGCTTTCCTGGTGTTCATGGAGGTATTGCAGAAAAGTTGATGTTCTGAAAACCTGGGTCTAGAAAATTTGGTGAATAGCTATACCCCCTCCTCTATTCAGTGTTACAAAGCACAGTTTTGTTGTTGTTGTTTCTACATTTCCCTAAATATTTCATGACATCTATTTGAAAGAACCTGTTATATAACCAAATAAAGGCAGTGATTTTAATTTTGGCCACATTTACTAAGCACCGTTTTGGTGAGACACAGTAGAAGTTATAAAAGAAACAGCCACTGAGTGTCAGCCCATCTTGTTGCCAGTGTTTTCCATAGAAAGAGACTGAATCATCATAACGACGATCACAGTCTAGAATTACCAGGAGCATTGGTCCAGTTCCAACTGTAAGGCTAATTTGGACAGGGGAATTTCTCTTCCAGAAGCTTCTCTGTAAGACAGGTCAAACATGAAGGCACAGCCGGGCGTGGTGGCGCACGCTTGTAATCCCAGCATTTGGGAGGCTGAAACCGAAGGATCCGGGTTTGCGGCCAACCTCAGCTACCTAGTGAGGCACTCCGCAACTTAGTGAGACCCGGTTTCAAAATAAAGAATAAAAAATAGGGCTGGGGGTGTAGCTCAGAGGTAGAATGCCCCTGAGTTCAATCCCCAGAACCGCAAAAACAAAAAACAAAAAACAAAAAAAACATGAAGGCACTAAGCTTCCTGCCTTGTAAGTGTATGACTCGACAATTTCTATGAAATGTATGAAATGCGTTTCTGCCTTTAAAGCCCTGTCTCTGAGTGATTCCACAGACAAGGATAGCACTGAAACTCAGCTAAATGCTGGGGTGTCTGAGGATTGAGAAAAAAATCCATTATCCCAGAACATTCAAGGAGAATGGAAAAATTGCATCAGAAAGTAGACCACAACTCTTCTTGTAATTGTAAGAAGGAGGTGGAGGTGGAGGTGGAGAGCGGGTACAGGCCGAGGAGCCAGGTTGGAAACGAGGAGGTGTTCGCTGAATGAAGTGCTTGCCAGGAGCAAGGACCCATAAATATTCCATGACACCCAATTGATTTCTCAAAATGAGTTCCATTTCTCATTTGTAAATCTAGCCGATAAGTCTTTCGGTCGTTCTTTAGCCCCTGCCATCCAGTATGCTCTGTCTACAGCTGAATTTCCCCTGTTCCCTTCAGACGATCAACCTCAATCTGCTTTTCCTTCACACTATGAGGCTTCCTGAGGCTTTCTAACATTGAGCTCATGGAGCAGTCCCATTCTGTGAGGTAGTACACTGGAGAAACAGGGGCAAGGAAAGGTAACGAAAATTGATGGCAGTAACGATGAAAAGGGACCAGTACTCACAAGAGCATGCCGAGTTTTCCTCATGCGTGAGTTCAGACTCCTCTCTCTTTGTGTTTTCCAGCTTTTTCAAGTTATGGACACTGAAAAATGTTAGTATTTGTCCAGTGCAATGGAATTAATAAGTGAGACTACTTAAAACAGGATGAGGTTGGCCCCAAAGATCTGCATCCTAGGAATCCCACCCCTAGACCTCAGGGAATAGCTCGGCACATCCATTGGACTAGTCAGGGAATTTAGGACGTTCGCTGTAACAAACAACTGAAATTGCAGTCAGTTGATAGGAGTATGATTTCTTTCTTATTTGGTTCATTGTCTAACTTGGGCATGCCAGGTGGCATGTGGTGTTCTACGTAATGGTTTAGGGACCACAGTTCCTCTCTTGGGGTTCTACCGTCCTCTAAGGCTCTCCTCAAAATCCTCTGATGGGTGATTTACATACTGTTGGGGTCTTCGCTGGGCCCGGCTAGACCTTGCCTCTAGATGGCGCCTGGCAGAGTGCCAGGAGCAGCTGCTGGTGGTAACATCCTAGGGCTGTGCCACGCTACAGCGCATGCACCAGCACGCCCGGGCTCGTGGCCTGCCCAGGTGAGGGCTGTAGGTAGGCACCTCGTGGTTCAAGCTCTGTGTGGCTTTAAGAGCCTCCACCTCTCGCCCTAGATGAATGGTTGGGGAGGAAGGATGGTTGGAGATTGCGAGGAACGGCTACAGAGAACGAGAGTGGGGTAAGAGAGACGGTTACTGTCAGGGCTAAGAGAACGATTACTGTTACTGTTACTGTCACTGTTATTGCTTGGGTAACAGCCTCGGTCCCAGAGAGAGAGAGAGCGAGAGAGGTATAATAAAGAGAAGTTTGAACCAGCAACATATGGTTATCGTCTCCATTGGAGCCTCACGGTTGAGGGTCCAATGGAGACTGTAACCATATGTTGCTGGTTCAAACTTCTCTTTATTATACCTCTCTCTCTCTCTCTCTCTGAGACCGAGGATGTTACCCAAGCAACAACAGTAACAGTAATCCTCTTAGCCCTGACAGTAACCGTCTCTCTTACCCCACTCTCCTTCTCTGTAGCCGTTCCTCGCAATCTCCAACCATCCTTCCTCCCCAACCATTCATCTAGGGCGAGAGGTGGAGGCTCTTAAAGCCACACAGAGCTTGAACCACGAGGTGCCTGCATACAGCCCTCACCTGGGCAGGCCACAAGCCCGGGTGTGCTGGTGCATGCGCTCTAGCGTGGCACAGCCCTAGGATGTTACCACCAGCAGCTGCTCCTGGCACTCTGCCAGGCGCCATCTAGAGGCAAGGTCTAGCCGGGGCCCAGCGAAGACCCCAACAACATACCACCTGATAATTAGCAAGGATGAAGAAAATCTCAGAACATCTATAGCCAGATGCTCATCACTTCTTCCTGTATTCCATTGACCAGTTATAGTCATAGGGCCCATGTGACAAGAGACTTTATTGTCCCCCTGCTGTCCAGAAAAAAAAATTGGAGTGGGAGTTGAGTATCTGCCCCATCTCTGCCACAGGTATGGCTCCTTGTTAGAACTCTGGGTCTCAAAGCATGAACAGTGACTAGCAGTCCTGGCCTCACCTAGGGCTTTTTAATAATTGCAGAAGAATAGGCCCCAGCTTAGGATGCTATATTTTAAAAACATCCTTAGATTATCTTATTTTGAAAAACATAGAACCAGACCACTCAAAAATTATCACCATCAAATAGCTGAACCCATCACAACAGACCATAATTTTAATCAACAGAATAACTATGTGACTATGACCCCAACTCAAAATGATGTATATTAAATATATGAAGAAATGCATCTATCATGCAAAGGAATTAATATTTATTAACCACTTATTTTGTGTCAAGTACAAATCTAGACATGTTCCATGCATTAGCTTAAGTTACAACTACTACAATCTTGAAGAAAGAGTCATGCTATCTTTTAAAGAAGAGTGAGGAAAAATTAATTTGCTATGTCAAGAAATTGACAAGGCCAAGAATACCACCTGGTTAGCAGGAGAGTGAGACTCGGTCCTAGAACTACAGCATTTGTAGTTTATTCTCTTAACGTTCTTCCATGCAGTAGCTTAGCTACATTTTAAGCTTGTTATTTAGAAAATGGGCCACTAGATAATAATTTGAAAGGTACTCTAAAATTATGTGATTTGGAGGAGAAAATTGGGTGATCAAGACAAGCTTAAAGCATATAAATTTTAAATTTCTATTCAGTGGGGAAAAAAAGAGATTTCTTAAAATTACATTCAAAAGAGACCTCACATGCTGTCCCAGTCCATTTTAACCTCAATGACAAATGTAACATCCTTTATACACATGTGATTAGGCAGTCAAGCGAGTCAGGATACCCTGCCCCATGGCTAATTTCTGCAAGAATTGTATAGCTTATGGCGATCATTACGAAATTAAATCTCCTATGAGCAAGAGAAAGAAAATGAATCAATGATATTCTGATGGACTGAGAATGTGGCAGACTGAGATGCACTTTGAGCTCTGAAATGGCCTTCCTTGCCTGCTCCTCTCCTGTTAGTAGGAGCTGTTAACCCCTGCCGTGATGTGCCCACCTCACTGGGTCTATGTTGTAGTCAACAGTGATCTCAACAAGGAAAATATTTTCCATTGTAAGCCCTAGCACTTCTCAAGAGTAAGAGAGGATGAGAATATTGTAAAGACTATTAAAAACATATGTGCCTGAGCCCCATCTCCAGAGATTCTGATTTAGCACATCTGGACTGGCACTGCTGATTCTGAATGCTTAAAAAGGAGCCTGGGTGGTATCGTGAAGGTGGTCTGTAAGCATCTCTTTGAGAAATTCTAATTAATACCTCTTGTGACAGAGCAATCATTTATTTACAGTTCACTCACTCTTTAATGTTATTAAAGAAGGACCTCATTTCTCATTTTCTTACTCCTCCATGACTAGCCACTTTCCTGGAACCTTAGAATACAATGTTAAAATAAAATAGTACAAAATGCGACTATTATTTCATTTTAACTGGACATTCTCAAGAAGCATTTGTTTTATGCATGAACTAAAGAATGAGTGGTCCAAATTATGGAACCAGCCTAGGTGACCATCGACAGATGAATGGATGACAGAACTGTGGTGTATACACAAAATGGAATTTTACTCAGCCATAGAGAAGAACAGAGTGTTTCATTTGCAGGAAAATAGATGGAACTTCAGAATATTATGCTAAGCGAGATTAGTCAGTCTCAGAAAGCAAATAGTTGTATGTTTTCTCTCATATGTGGATGCTAAAGAGAAATTGGGAAACAAAAAAAGACCTCGGATAGAAGAGCAGAGACTTCAATGGAGCAATGGATGAGGAAGATATAAAGGATAAAGATGTAAAGAAGGTGAAATTTAAATAATGCTATATACATATATGAAATTACCAATACAGATCTCAAAATATGTATAGGGGAGAGGAAAGAGAGGGTGGGATACAAGGAGAAATGTAGCAAGTGTTGTATGCATATGTTTTCTGTCACTCTCTACCTTAGTATGATGTATAATTTCAGTGCAAATTATATATAAAAAAGAATGAGTAGATAAAATAAAGAACAGTGAAATAATGAATGAATGAATAAATGAATGAATGAATGAATGAATGAATATCAAGTCCAAGGGACTTCATTACCACATCTTATAAGGCGTTACCCTATTTGAACCTACTAGGGACTGAACCAACATACTTTCCCGTCCCTGTGCTAAACAATTCTGAGGAAAAGCATATATTCCTGCATTTGTGCCAAATAATACTGTAATCAAAAATAACTTATCTACTTGTTCCAAGAAATATCTTCTCCTGGAAAATAAGGGTATGCCCTAATTAATCAGCTAGGTTAGCAAGACTAATGGCATCAGCACATACATGGATTTTCTCACTTCACCATGTGAGCACTCAAAAGCTCTTATGGTTGTATGCACTGTCCAAACCCAATCAGTTCCCCACTATGTGGCCAGTCCTTCATCAATCAGAAGATAGTGAAGATTGGAACCACAGTGAATAAATGCTGCTAATAACAGTTCTTTATTTCTTATTTTGAAGGTAGTATGATGTGAATGAAGGTAGTGTTCTTTTATTAAAATAAGCTTAATAAACTTAACTTTGCCTGATCAGAAGGTTTTCTGGGAGTCAACAGCCAGTCTAAAAAAACCTCTTAACAAGCTGGGCGTGGTGGCACATGCTTGTAATCCCAGCATTTGGGAGGCTGAGACAGGAGGATCCAAGTTCACGGCCAGCCTCAGCTACCTAGTGAGGCACTCTGCAACTTAGTGAGACCCTGTTTCAAAATAAAGAATAAAAAATAGGGCTGGGAGTATAGCTCGGAGGTAGAATGCCCGTGAGTTCAATCCCCAGTACCACAAAAAAAAAAAAAAAAAAAAACCTCTTAACACAGAACCACACACACACAAAAAATCAGTAAACAATGAGCTTTCAGTCTCTGCTCTAGTCTGGATCAAGATCCCTGGCATATGTTAGGTATATATTATGAGGTCCTGAAAATAATTTTCTAGTCATCTGCTTCCAATGCCTGGATTGGAGGGGGGAAAGGAGGTACAGCACCTCTTACATTCATTCATACATTTATTCATGCCTTTATTTGACAGATATTAATTGAAGAACTGTAAGAACTGTATTGGGCAAGGCATTGGGAACACCAAAAGTAGAGTCAAATGGACAAGAATACTATGCAAAGCAATTGATGCAATAAAGTGTATCAAGGGCCATGGTGAGTTTCTGTCAGGAATAGTAGGAACACAGAAGGAACACAGAAGGTCGGCTCTGCCTGTGGAATAAAGGCGGATCTCCTTGTACATATTAGCCTTGACATTAAATCTAAGATGTCTAAGATGATCAGACATTGCTAGAAAGACAAAATAAGATAAGCTTCCCAGATAGAGAAAACAACAGAAGCAAAGGTACATAAAGAGGCTGGTGTTGATGGAGTTGTGTATTGTCTTTTCTGGAACACAGATTTTGAGAAATAAATATGGAAAGGTTAGTAGGGGCCAGATAATCAAATGCCTTATCTGTAACGGCATTAACTTGGTAAGGGTACTTAACTGGAAAATTTTGACTTTGAAAATGAAAGGATAAGACTTGTATTTTGGAAAGTTCCCTCCAGTAGCAGAGTAGCCAGTGAACAGAAAGGTAAAATAATGTTGGTAAGCCATTGCGTTTGTTCAGCCAAGAGATTGTGAAGGGTGGAACCAAGGTGCGGGTTAAAATACATCCCCTAAATAGATAAATTTAAGTCCTAATTCTCAGTATGTGATTTTATTTAGAAATAGACTTTCTAAGCAGGGTGTGGTAGCTCACATCTATAATCCCAGTACCTGGGAGACTGAGACATGAAGGAACAGGCCAGCCTCAGCAACTTAGCAAGACTCAAAAACTTAGCAAGACCCTCTTTCAAATAAAAAAGGGCTGAAAGTGTAGCTCAGGGTGAGAACACTCCCAAGTTCAATCCTCAATACAAAATGGAAAAAGAAATAGGCTTTCTGAACATGTAATCAAAATATAGCCACAACTGGTTATGCTGGCCTCTGATCTAGAGACTGGTGTCCTTAGAAGAAAAGTTTGAACACAGACACAGACAAAAAGAGGTCATGTGACCATGGTGGTAGAGATCAGAATGACGAATTCAACACACTAAAGAATACCAAGGATTGTCACTAGCCACCAGAAGCTATGACCAGAAAGGGAGGAAACTTCAGAGAGAATAGGGCCCCGAATCCTTCTTGACCTCAGACTTCTGAGCTCCAGAGCTGTGCGAGAATAAACGTGTGGTTTGAGACTCCCCAGTTTATTATATTTTATTCTTGTAGGCCTAGAAAATCAATAGGAAAAGAAATAGAAACAGAGAGAGGGTGGAGGAGGAAGATGCCCTGTGTTTACCAAATAGAAACTTTAGGATTCAGAGAAGATCGAACACGGTGTTGAGGAAAAGGTGGGGGTCAAGGTGGATCCAAAGCTTTGTAATTCTTCAGTGGTTGAAATAACGAGTGTGAGTATCTAATCGCTGAAGGAGTCTGGCAGGTCCTCAGGCAGGAAGGAGAGGGGAGTGGGAGAAGAGCTTCATCCCGGGAGAAGAGCCCATCACAGGCAGAGAGCCCATCACAGGAAGCTGGGGTCCATGCTAATTGACTTTAGAGGGAGAGAAACATGTTCTTCATTGTCATGAACTCTGTAACTCAGGAAACAGGGGTTTCTCCTGCCTCTCCTTCAGCCAGAAGGCTTGTGGGCTTCAGTTAAAACTTGACAAATGCCATTTAATTCACTTGTCTCTCCTGTCCACGTGTGCCACATGACTGGTGCCGGCTCTTGCAGCGTTATCTTAACCAGTTAAGGCCTAGAGCAAGGCTCGGCCTGCTAAATAAGGGACGTGTGACATTTCTCGCTTTACATTATTTTACTCTGGAAATTTGGGCTTTGCTTCCACATTAAATTTTTTTTCTAAGAGGCACAAGATGCTGAATGGATTGAGTCATCAAGGGCTGAAAACAATGCCTGGGCCTTGGCCCAGGGATACTCATTAACTCTCTACAAATACCAGCAGCTGAGTCAAAAGAACTTAGGTTTCTTATCATAAGTAAAGAAAGCTTTAAGACAGAGAGCTTGCCAAACTCCCCGCTTACCTAAAACTTATTAACTAGCGCTCTTCTAGCTGCCTGAGCAAATAGGAAAGAATGAATAGAGTTTCTTCTCTGCTATTAACCTTTACCCATGCTCCTCTTCGCTGTTAACCTCTAACCACACTCTCGCACTAAAAAATAATTAATTTACACTTTTGTATTCTTGTAAACTTCTGCTGTTCCCCTAATCTTAGCAAACATTATGAGAAATAGCTTTTCTAGTTAAAAATGTACCCACTTAACTTTAGGGAAAAACAAGACTGTAAAAATTCCTGTTTTGTATACCTTGTTGAAAAGAGCATAAAAAAGCATTCATGAGATGGAATAAACAGATGCGTCTTAACCACATTGTGTATAAGCGTACTCTCACTCGACCTCGTCCTCAATCTCCACCTAACGAGGGACCCCCAGACTCTGCTGCTTTGAGGGCTGGCCCCTGGCAGGCTCTACTTACCTACTGCAGTGTCACTCTGTCTGCTCCTCCTTGGGTTCAATAGCTATTGTCTCAGATTTAGTTCTCAGGAAGTAATTAGCCTCCTAATTCCCCCCCTCTCTACCTCTAGCCCTCTTCTCTTTCTTTTCCAAATCCATCTCAACATGCAATCCGGATATTATTTTTTCTTAAATATAAACTTGATCATGTGGTAGTTAGGCAGGGCAGAGGACCTGGGGACAGGAAGAGTTAAAAGAGACCATCTGTATAAAGAACAAAACCAGGGAAGGTTAATAAGATATAAGGGTAACAATGACCAAGGAAGGACTATGGAAATCAAAACTTCAGCCTCCTCTGTGGGCTGCATTCTGAGGACAACCTGTAAACAAGGAGTGGGGGAGGTGAGCTGGCAGGTGACACCAGGAGATTAGAGGCCACCAGCCCCGGAGATAACAAATCAAATTAAAGACTGGAAGTAGGCAAAAGACATTGGGCCCCATGACCCAATTCTGACCAATCACAAAAGAGCAGATAGGGGACCACGAGAAGGTATAAAAGCTCACCCCCCATGAACTTCAAAAGTTACTTTCTTTCAGGGGCCCCTTCCCCCCCCTGTGTGAGAGGAGCTAGTTTTGTTTTCTACCTTTCCTTGGATTACAAATAAACTTTCATATTTCTATACCCTTCGTTTGTCCTTGTAATAAGAGGAGACACCAATAAAAGGAGACACCATGTATCATTTTGGCACCCCAAATGAGACAATGAGGGAAGGAAGAATTGGCTACAGCGGCCTTTCATGTCCCTTACAAGGGTCTGACTTCCTTTGTCAAATCCTTTTTCAGCCAGGCTCTGGATACTTCCCCAGCCACCTCGCTGGGTGGGCCCCTTACCTCACTAAGTTTCACTGTTCTCCTGTTATTCAGAGTTCTCCAAACTTCACTCTACTGTTCTTGCTGCTTCCTCTATCCAGATCGACTTGTCCATCTTTGTTGATCTCGCTAATATTTGTGGCATCTTCCTTCTGAAGCCTAAATGATTTCTAACCCAGGGAAGAACTGCCTATCTTATCCTGTGTGCTCCCACTGTGGAAATTTCTAGCAGCATCTCTACAGTCCTGCACTTGTGTATATTATGATTCTTCCTACAAAACTGGCCGCAGAACGGTGACTGTATTACATCATACTTATATCTCAGCACCTAGCAAAGTGGCACATAGTAGGCACCCCAAAGCTGTGAATGAGAATAAAAGTGCTTAAATCCTGCTGCAAGGCGGCCCTCCCAGGCGGTGTGAGTACCCTGGGATTTTCCCATCAGGGCCAGGTGATTTATGAGTTGTGTGATTCATCAGGCTTCATGTACCGGGTGTCACCTCTGCATTCGGCTTCACTGATCAAGAAAATGAATTCGATCCTGGATCTCTGTCCTCCTGATAGCAGCTTGCCAGGAGAAGTCGTTAATGCAGTAAATTATCTTCCCAGCTGTTAATATCGTGTACCTTCTTGTTTTCCTTCTTTTAGTTCAGTTGAGTATCAGTTTGTGCTGTGATATTTACATGAATATCTTCATTTCATCAGTACCATTGTCCATCTGTTTGGCTGAGGCTTGAATTACCGAGCTGTGGCCAGGAATGCAGGCATTTGCCAAACTGAATGGTAACTTCTCCCAAGAGAGAAGGACGGCTGCATTTCAAGTCCTCCTGCGCCTGCTTACTGTCGATGCAGCCTGGCAGGCACAGAGTGGGGATTAGAAAGGCATCCTTAAGCAGAAATTTAGAGATGAGGGGATATTTGGCTTCTCCAAAATAGAGGCTTTGCCAGAAAAGCTAACTGGAGAATACAAAAGAACCTTGGCTTCCTTAGCCAATTCCCACATCTAACAAAGGCATTGTCCATCCATTTAAAACACAGCTAACATGAACCAGATGCTGTGCACTGCATATGCAAAATGTAGTCATTGCTGAATTCACATTTCCTCTATGGCTTGAAGTCAACATGTATCTCTTGCGCTTCCTATATACCAGGCACTATTCTAATCCTGGTGATAAAGCATTGATTAAAACCAAGCCCATACTTTCAAAATCCAAGTAGGGGATGTTTGGTAATGAGATTTGGAAAAAGAACTATCCAGGCAGGAAGAAGAGCTTTGCAAAGTCTCCAAGACAAGAAATGAGCTTGCCATGTTCGAGGAGAAAGAAGTGGGAGGATTGAGTGCGTGGTGCATTTCAGGAACAGGCGGTGGCCAGGGCTTGGCTTTCAGATCTTATTCTACATGTGATAGGAAGGCATTAAAGAATTTTAAGAGAAGTAAGGGCTGACATTTACCGAATGTCAGGACGACACTGAAAAAAGATCACTGGTTGGCCCCTGTGGGGTGAATGAGCTGCCGAGGAAGGAGGCTGGAGGCAGAGAACACAGTTAGAGCTCCTGCCTTTGTCAGTGTGAGAAGTGAGGCAGCCTGAACGGTGGCTGTGGTGAACCGGGTGAGGAATGATTGAATCCAGGATGCATTTTGTGGTCAACTGGACAGGGCTTCCTAACGGAGGAGAGTAGGTTGTGTGTGAAAGAGAGAATGCACCGAACTCCACTGTTTGTGGCTTTAGCAACCCTGTGGATGGCAGTGCTATTTGTTGAGGTAAAGAGCTTGGGAGTGGTAAGCTGATTTGCAGAGGAAAATCAATAGGTCTGTTACAGACACGCTGTGATGGAGATGCCCTTCAGAGGGGGTAGGGGTAAGTCAAGGGTGAGATTAAAGCCTACAGAAGATGGAAAGGAGGAAGCAGCCAGGAGAGGGAACTAAAACAGGAGTGCAGGATGGCTCAGACACATTGCACAGCTTGGGAGGCAACTGGTAGTGCTGAGTAGCTGTCATATGTCAGGCATTAGACTTAAATTGAAAGTGCATTGCTTCAATTCACCCATGCTACAGAGAGATGTGATTTCTCAGTGATGCAGGCTTAGGAGTGAGAGTATCATAATCTACTTGCATCCATACAATCTCCACCACTTTCTATGACCTTGAGCAAGTTTCTCAACCTCTATGGGTCTTTGTCTTCTCATCTACAACTAGAAATCATGATACATTGTTTTTGAAGAGTAAAAAATGAAATGGATATAAATGTCAAACCAGTTAGCATATATAAATAATCGCATCATCACCATTATTGTTTATTTTCTTTCTGGTGTGGGTTGATTTGGACCCATAAAAAATATGTTTCATGCCTAATGTCACCACCTGTGAGGTGAGTTTATTTGGAAGTAGGGTCAACCAAGCATGGTAGCTCATTCCTGTAATCCAAATATGTGAGAAGAAGAGACAGAAGAATTGCAGATTTAAAGTCAGTCTCAGCAACTTAGTGAGACCCTTGGCAACTTAGCGAGACTCTGTTTCAAAGTAAAAAAAAATAAAATGGGGCTGGAGATGTAGCTGAGAGGTAGGATGCCTGTGGGTTCAATCCCTAGCACCACACACACATACACACAAAAAGGAAATAGGGTCTTTACAACCAAGAGGTTGTAAAGTTAAGATGAGATCATACTACATATGATTGTGTCCCAATTCAATAACTGGTGTCCTTAAAAGAAGAAAGAAACATGTTTACAGGGACAGATACACATAGAGAATGCCACGTGAACCTGGAGGTGCTGCCACAAGACAAGACATGCCAAGAGATGTCGGCAGACAGCAGAGCTAAGACAGAAGCATGGAGCTCCCAAGCCTCTGGAAGGACCCAACCCTGATGACTCCCTGACCTTAGATAGCTAGACTTCAGAACTGTGAGAGAATCTATTTCGGTCATTTTTAGACACCCACTGTGTGGTATTCTGTTATGGCAGCCCTAGGAAACTAGTTCTAGCCTACCCATAAGAAAATAAAAGTTCTGAGGAGGCCACAGGGCAAAAAGTGGGTATCCCTGTACCCATAGTAGGAAAATGTGCTTTCCTCCATTCCTCCGTGAAATGCTAAGTGTACTATTAGGAACTCAGCTCTCAAATGACCTAGACAGTGTCCTATGGGGACCCCTGATCTATGGATGAGACAGACCAAAAATTGAGCAAAGTGAACTAGGTGCTGACACCAACGTACCAGGGATGGATTCTTGGCATGTAGGGGACCATTGCAGTCTGGGTAGGGGTCAGGGATATGAGACATTACATGGAGGAATGGCTGGATGTGGATTTGCTTGGGGAACAGCAGACATAAGGAGTGGCCTGCATCCATGGAGCTTGAGAAAGAGTCAGGCAGGGTGGTGCTATTCATACAAGATATCTGTCACTGTGTAAAACTCGGATACGTGTTATGTCATGGAATCATCATACCTGCACTCTGAAGAGGTTGCTATTCGCTATGAATTCAGCAAACAAGAACAAAGTTTGAGGGGCAGAGTCACTAGCCCCAGGACAGATGGTCAGAAATCACAAGGAGTCCTTGATTCAATGGCAAAACCCATATCCCTGTTGCTGTACTGGTTCTCATCTTGATTACTAGCTGCCTGACCTCAGAGAGACATTTACCTTCCCTGAGACTCGGTCTCCTCAGCTGCAACTCAGGAATGCACACATTCAGCATGCACATGACCCCTCCTGGACACCCAATGCCATTGAGGTTGCAGTAACCCCAGGCAAGGGATGGCACTTAGAATTCTTAAAGAACCTGATGGTACCAGGTTGTTTTGAATACTGGCAATAGAAGAATGGAGAAGTTGCCACTCTTTGCAGGTTCTTCAAGTGCTTCAAAGGCAGAGGACAATTAATGAGGGACAAGAAAGTATGTGTTCTGAGAGTTGGTAAGAAACACACACACACACACACACACACACACACACACAAATATGGTAGATAAAAATGAAAAGTTAAGTGCTCCTAGCAAAGAATAGATGTAGCAAACTGTGTCCCCACAGGAACACAGCAATTTTATCTCAATCTAAAGCTAGACAACTCCAATCTGCTTCATAAATCCACCTGGCTGCCTCGGAGGTCACTGATGAGTCACAGAGGGGTGCAGCAGATCCGACCTCAGTCTAGGGCAGTTTTGAAGAAGCAGAAGGCAGCTGTCTGGACAGTGAGGAAGGGATCGGGGTGCAGCACAGATGGCTTTACAGAAATGAAAGGTGACTCAGATGCAGACCAGGTCACCCCAAGTACTCTCCTTAAACAGAGAAACAATGCTCTGTATTTACTGATTGCTTATCACACGTAAGTAAAGATGATGTTGTTTTTATTTCTACTCTATCAATTATGAAACTGAGACAGAAATATTTGTACCCAAGACATCATTCTTGCAAGTGTGTGCTCTGAGTCACTGTTCTACACAACTTCTTAAAGCCTAGCCCTCAGATCAAAGAGGGGGACAGGATTTAGTCAGCTGTCAGAGTATGCCAGATTAGACTTCTGCTCTCAGGACATAAATGGGGAGGATCAAGAAGAAGGAAATGAGCAAGTGTCGAGCCATTCTGCAGAGGCCCCTGAATGCTACCACCAACCTGTGCACGGCTGGTTTGAAGGGCAGGTAGGTCTTGCAGCCAGAAGAGAGTTGGGCTCATTTCTGCTGGGTCGAGGATCTGATGGGATGGGATGCTCAAAAAGGAAGCAGTTCTCTGATGCTGGTCAAGAAAAAATTCCTTGTGCTACTGACAGATAGTATGTGTGCCTAGAAGGATTGATGTTTAGTGGTGCTTTGATTAGATGAAGATCAGAAAGTGATGAATGTCCAAATATCAGGAAACCAATAGATTTTGCAAGGTAATGTTTCTGTAGCCTCTGGTAAGCAGCCTGACACAGATCAGGGGATAGAATGCTCCCATGTCTGAGCCAGTAAGGCTTTGTGCATCAATGGAGATGCTCCCATATCTGAGCCAGTAAGGCTTTGTGCATCAATGGAGATGCTCCCATATCTGAGCCAGTAAGGCTTTGTGCATCAATGGAGATGCTTGGTGGCAGGGAAAGGAGCCAGTCTTGGAAGTCTTCAGAAATCTGACCAGGAAGTGAGAAGAGAAGGGCTCATCTGCTGCTACAAGCATGAGAGGTCTCTGCTTCTATGTCTTTTTCAATGTCCAAATAGTTAGAATGAAGCTCCGGCTACCAGAATTTAGGTGAATGACTTAACTTTTCTAGGCTTCAGTTTTTTCTACTCCAAAGTGAGATTAAAAATAGTTCTATTTAATTAGGATTAAATCAAATAATGTGCATCAAATACTTGCAGCATTCCTAGGGACATGGAATATGCTCTACAAATTGCAAGCAATATTTTTGTTCATGAATTTTTGCTGTTATTACTAATGTGGCTCTTCTCAAGATTATGTAAGTGTGTGAGGGGGTAAAGACATACATATAATGACAGTACAATGTTATGGGTCAGTCTGCTAATTTTCACTGGAGAGCTGTCATGGCATTTGATCTGTGGTTTTGAAGCAAAATGGCATTGATTAGAGAAAGAAAAAGGAGGGTCTTCCAGAAAGAGACACCCATAGGGACAAAGGGCAGAGCTGTCCTTTGGTAACCAGAGTACTTGTTCCTCTTCCTGGTTGCTTTAGAAGCTCATCCTTTGACTTCCAAATAAAGTTTTCTATAATAAATCCTCAGTAGCTGCCATGTTTTCTACCTTTTAATACTCTAGTTCTCTCTCCTGCACTGCAGTTCAATCAGAATGGCCACTTCATGGACACTGTCACCTCAGACTAATACATGTCCCTTCTTTGTACCAGATACGCTGCAGCTGACAATCTGGGCCCTCTTGGAGGAAAAAAAAAGAAACCCAGGGAGGACTCTTGACCTTGACTACAAATAATGCCAGGGCCACCCGTGTGTAAGTGTGGTGAGAGACAGTGAACAGCTCAGTTTACTGTAGAATCTGAAAACTTCCAACTGTTCCTTCAAACCCAAGGTTCAGATTCCACCAATTATAGAGAGGACGCAGAACAAAATCAATGGGAGACCCTGGGTGAGGACTGGTTAGGACCTCTGTAACAGAATCACTAAAAGGTGGGAGAAGAAGTCTCCTCCTCTCCCAGCTTCAGAGTGTAATAAAGTTTGTCTATAGACCAGGGGAAAGTTGTTTGGATTGTTTTAGAATAATCTAAAAGACCTTGAGTGAGAGACAAAGAAACTATCATTTTTACCAAAAAAAAAAAAAAAAAAAGCCAAACATGAGCTCCACATGATCAGGGACAGCAACAGGTATACCAGCAGACTAAGCAGATGCCAGCTGCGGACAGTGCCCCCTACAGGCAGCAGCAGGAGCATTATTAACTGGCAGCAAGCACCATGATGAAGGCTCCCTGGAGCTTAGTGTCCTGGAGGACTGGGCAGCAGCTGTGACCAGAGAGGAGGAACTGTCAAGTTCCAAGGAGTGTTTGGTGAATATCTGAGCCTCTTAATTCGCTCCTTGGATGTTGCTAATAATCCTTGAAATGGGACACAAAGAGATCCAAAAATCTTTCTGGTCTGAGCTATATCCAGGATATGAATACAACTCATTATTATTTATTAATTCTCTTTAATAATGAGGAAAATATTCTGTATTCATTTATTCAACAAAGGCTCATTGAGTCTCCATTAGTGCCAGACATGATGCTGAGTGCTGGGAACATATTAGAGAATAAAACAGACACAGCCTAAGTTCTCAGAAATGCATAGACAGACCACTGTGGGATACAGACACTAACCAAGAGAGCAGACACCAACAACCAACCTCAAGTTACAGGAAAATAAGCATGATCTCCTTTCCAGGGAGAGGAAATAAGGAGAGGTGTCTACTTAGATCAAATGAAGAAGATCTTTCTGAAAGGTAACATTCCAGGTGCCTCAGGAAGCATTGTAAAAGAATCTACCAGGCGAAAAGCAGGGGGAAGAGAATTCCAGGAGGCCTAAGGAAGGAAAGGCATCTGCATCTGAAGATGGCCAACCAGGCTGGAGGAGGAGAAGGACCATTTTATCCAAAGCCTGGTATGATCTGAAGAAGAAGAGGATGCAAAGAAATACAAATATGAATAACCCCGTAATAATAATATCAATAATGATAATAACTCCCACCTGCATGATTCTTTCTATTTCACACTGTACTTCCATGTTCCCATTTCACTCCCAATCTACAACCCTGTGCACAAGTGAAGTGGCTGCCACCACTTCCATTCATGAGACAATTTTAATGAACTTGGAAATGGATCCTTCTCCAGTCAAGTTCTGAGTGGCAACCCCAGTCCTGGCCAACTTGATTGCAGCAACTTGATGGAATACCCCAAAGCAGAGGGCTCTCCAGGAAAGTGGTGATCAGATTCCTAGCCCATAAGTGCCATGGTATAACCAATATGTAAAAGGCTGTGACCGACCCAAAACACAGTCTATGGTAGAGAAGCCAAACATTGAACTTAGTTCTCTAAAATCTCAGTCCTGACTCTTCGCCATGATCATGTTGCCTTGACTCACTGGAGTTATTATTTAGTGACACAGATGCCAGAGTTTAATCCTTCTTTTCCCTAAGCCATTGAACACCCATGCAGAACTACAGCTCCCTGGTAGAGACTATCACCTCTAGACCAACAGGACAGTACAAAGCTCCTGTCTTCTCCCTTGCATACCTGCTGTAAATAAGGCTCATTTTCAAAATGACTCTAATAATCAAGAAAATAAATTAGATCCCAGAATCTCTTTCATTCTGGATAATAACTCATTCCAGGAAGTCATTAATGCAGTAAATCAAACTCACAACTGTTGACACCATGAAAGTGCGTTGTTTACCTTCCTTTGATTCAGCTGAGTATCAATTAGCTCAGTGATATTTACATAAATATCTTGATTTGGAGGGCAGAATTGTCCATCTGCTTCTGGGAAGATTTAATTAGGTCCATGTTGCTAGGATAGAACAAAATTAATCTTTTTCAACATTAACCTTTTCAATTAATATGTGTTTTGCAATGTATTGTGTAACATGCCTTGTTATGGAAATTGGACAAACCGGAACATTTCAGGGTGGAGAAATGATGTATTTTAAACTGAAAATGTATCTCTCTTCCCAATTCTTTGACAAGAAATGCATACTTGCCTGCTTTTGTACGTGTATGTCCTCTTGCAGAGGGTTTCTTTCTGTTTCCAGAAAGCTTTCCTGTGGTGTTGCATTTCCTGTAGTCTGTAGGGAACAGTACCCATGCTGATCCTCCCACTGATTAACTCCTGCTGGGACCCTTCATGCACCTTACATCTTCTTTCTTGAGGAGTGAGGCCTTCCTGATCCCAAGTAAAATCAGGATTCCAAGACATAGCCCTTCAACTCCTTCATTAAATGTCCCTCATACATGTCTCACCTACTGGATTGTCAACTCTATTTCATACGTATGAACATTGAGGATTCCTCAACTTTTGCTGCTTTTCTGGTGCCTAGTAAAGTGCCTGACACATAGAAATTACTAAATGCACATTGAATGAATGAATGAGCAAGCAAAACCAGAATCTCTAGGTAAGAGTGTTCATCACTCCAGGTCACAGAAACAAATATCTCATTAATGCTAAAGAACTACAAAAGTAGTGATGGGTTCGAATGCCATTCCTATTATCTACACTGAGCTAAAATGGGGCTCTTGCTCCCAGATTACCTGCTTCATGAGCCCTGTGTAGACAGATGAGCTCAGTGGCAACCCCTACCTTGCTCGGTTCAACTTATTTCCTTGGCTCTTCTTCACCTCTTCTTGTCTATGCGCAGGTATTTCTAACCCCCTAGAAGCTTTCCAAAAGAGACAGATATTTTCATGTAACTTCCCAAAATCTAATTTTAATGTAAGTTGGAGAGAATAATCATAATAATTACAGCCACCAGTAGATGCCCACTGTGTCCCAGATATTGCCATGTGTTCTTCTTAAATAAATCCCAAGGTTTACCATAACCCTGGAATGTAGGCATCATTTCTCATGTTCCCATGTGACAAAAAAGACTCAGATAGGTAGGTGACTTGCCCAAAGTCAGGCCATTTTAGTATTTTTTTGTTTGTGTATGGTACAGGAGATTTAACTCAGGAGCTTTCTACCTCCAAGCTATATCCCAGCCCTTTTTACTTTTTGTTTTGAAACATGATCTCACTAGGTTGCTTAGGGTCTTACTAAACTGCCAAGGCTGGCCTTGAACTTGCAATCCTCCTGTCTCAGCTTCCTAAGTACTGAGATTACAGGTGTATGCCACCACACCCAGCTCAGGTCACTTTAACTCAGATCTGTCTGTTTCAAACACCCTCTTGCTTTGCCATTAGATTGTAATGTCACCCGGGTCTTCAATGGAGCAAAGCACTGGTCCTAAAGAAAGTATTAAGTCTGTAAGGCCCTTTCTAAACCCACTGACCAGGGTGAAAATAGCTTAGAATAGCTGGTCTCAAAAGATGTGACTTCATATCTATTATTGCTTCTATCAGATTTTAGACTTCTACATTGGTTGATAAAACTTGAAAATACAGAGCAGAGACTGGTCAACATTTTTATAAGGAACCAAATAGTAATACGTTTGGCTTTTCAGGATATACTATCTCTGCCACAACTTATTTTAACTCAGCAAATGTAGAAAGAAAGCAACCATAGATAAGTGGTGAAGGATAGGTACAGCTATACTACAGTGAAATTTTATTTACAGTGGAACAGGGTGAATTTGTCCATGCTAACCAGTGAAACAGAGGAGAGCTAGGCTTGATGATTTTCACAACTCTACATTAAATATGCAATTTGACCCTAACATTCATACCTTAAAGGAGGTCTGAGTCAAAGTCAAGGAAGTTGAGGTCTCAGAGGACAAGTAAATTAAGTCCATGGGTGCCCACTGTTAACTATGCATCTGTGGCCCTGAGCATGAATAAGTCTTCCATTTCACAAGATGCTTTGTTGTAACTGTTTGAGTTTTGTTTTTTGTTTTTGTTTTTCTTTAAACTGAGAATGTCTTTAAATTAATACTGTGTCAGAATTCATAGCATTTCAGGGACCCTCAATTCCCAAATATTCAGAGTGCCTCCCTCTACAAAGCTCCTATGTGCATGGTAAGGGCAGGTGATAGTTTCCTGTTATACCAGGGCCCCACCTACCAATTTCCTTAAGGAAGTGACTAGAAGTAAATACAGAAGAAGGTCGTGCTGCCTTGAAGACACCCTGACACAGAGCAGCTGACCCATAGTTCAATATTCCAGTCATGTTGAATAGGACTGATGCAGATTATGCAACAACAGCTAGGGCTTTAGGTCGGACCCTCCTCCTCTAATTCCTGATCTTGCTTCTTATGAAGCAAATAACTCTGGGGAAGTTACTTACTGATGAACCTTAGTTTCCTTGTCTATATAAATGCCAATAATGCTAGTACTACTCTAATAAATTTTGAGGACTAAATAAGATAATACAAGTAAAGTGCAGAGCTCACACTATAATTCAACAAATGGTAGCAGCTTTGATGACTGTGTTGACCATCATTGTGCACTACATTTGCATTCCGACTATCATTGGCTTCTATAGACATCATTTCCCATCCTAGAGACAAGAGCCATGTATACAGGTTAAAGTTTCAGAGTCCTGCCATATACTACATTGAATCACTGAATATGTTGGTGTCACGTGGCTAGGTCTAGTGTCAAACCCATCCTCAAAGGTCTAAACTAAAAGTATGGCACTCCTGGAATTGAAGGAATGCAAAAGTGATGGACACATACCAGTATGAAGACTAACAGGTACTAACAACAAACAAAGATAGTTTGATTCACTAGGGTTTATGAGATATGACTTCACTTCTTCTTATGAGATATGTTTTCACTCCATAAAATGCGTGCATTCGATGGAGTTCCATTAAGATAGTCACAATGCTACTTATAGAAATAAAAACAAAACAAAATTTTCAATATACTGAAATTAAAAAATCAATGGTATTTAATAAAGGGGAAAAATTGTCGCACTGATACACTGACCGGGAGCTTGACGTTTTTAACTGCTCTACATTAGATATATGAAATTACTAAGTATATGCTCTAAATATATGAAAATACTTTCCTTAACTTAAGCATTCATCAGATTGCTACTTTCCTGAATGGACTAAAGTGTTTTCTTAATTATGTTTTTTGAAATCGCTCATGAATTCCTGCTTTCCTGTAATGGCCATACAACAGGCTGCCCAGCTGACTTCCTTTGCCCTCCCATTAGCCCTTCTTTATTACTGGTTTCCCTTCAACAGAGGCTCAGTGAAATAATTGGGCTATTCAGAGGAAATACTGATGACTGTTTTATGAGTTATGTCTGTCCCAGCAGACAGACTCTATCAGAACTTCCTGTAATGGCTCAGATGGAAGGTCCTCAAGGAGGCAGAAGGTCATCCACTAATTTTCCAAATAGTCAAGCAACCCACTGACCAATTAAGTATCAGGCCTGGAGTTTTCTGAGAGTTCTCTTGTTTTACAAAAATTTCTTATCCTCACAAAAGACATTTAGAGAAGTATTATACGTCATTGCCCATAGCCCTAGTACTTATTCCCAAAAGGGCATTCTATATGGAGTTAGCAGTGCTGGGTTTGCATTTAGCTAAGACATTTATTAACCATGTAGTCTTGGGGAAAAAGAAATAACATAATTTCTCTGAGTTTCAATTTTGTTAACTGCTCTACCAGTCTAACCAAAACCATGTACGTAAAATAGTTTTGACCATAATTTTATTCTTTTCTGAACCACAAACCACACACCTACTAGGTGTCAGACACTCTGATAGGTGTTTGGAATCCAAAAAGACACAGAATCTGTATACACACAGACAAACAGAAGATGCTATGAGGTAAGAGTTGGAATGCTGGTATAGTGTGGACACCCAACTACTTTGAGGCCATAAAAGATTTCATAAGACACGAAGTCACAGTTGAATGTTAGAAAAGAGAGAAAAAGCAGAGAATAGAGCCTGATTGGTGAGAGTAACATGTGCAGAGAGACTGCCATATGAAAGAGCCAGGTGCCTTAAGAGAGCATCGGGGTCAGAGCTCAAGGGAGCATGTGGGGAGAGGAAACACATGATACATATAAGGCCAGTGGGAAATAATAACATAGAGTTTGGGGAGTTTAATGTGCAAAACGAATAAAACGTAACTATTTCTAGCATCATTGGGCTTATTCTTGATTAACTATTCCACAAATTTCCTTATGTCCCTTATCTCACTCTGTTCATGCTGCCATAAGAAAATCCCTTAGTCTGAGAAAATTATCAAGAACAAATTTTACTTATGAGAGTTCTGGAGGCTGGGAAGACCAAGATCAAGGCACAGGAGGTTAGGTGTCTGATGAGGGCTGCTCAGTTTCCAAGATGGAACCTCCTACTGCATCCCCACGTGACAGAAGTCAAAAGGGCAAAAGGAATGAACGCTGTGTCTTCGTGTGGCAGAATGTATGGAATAACTACACTCACTCCATCAAGCCCTTTCATAAGAGACCCACCTCATGACTTAATCACCTCCAAACATCCCCACTTCTTAATGCCATTACATTGCAACCTGAGTTTCAACATATGAATTTTGGAGACATA
The DNA here is from genome assembly GCA_004027655.1 of Graphiurus murinus. NCBI lineage: Eukaryota > Metazoa > Chordata > Mammalia > Rodentia > Gliridae > Graphiurus > Graphiurus murinus. The sequence goes on from PVLC010004208.1 coordinate 22,615, forward strand.
TTTAGACTATAGCATCCCTGTGTCTCATGACCACAGCCTTGTAAGGTAAGTACTATTTCTATCCACATTTTACAGATTTTCACACAGGTGCCTAGAGAGTTGAAAACCTTTCCAAAGCCACACAGAAATCATCAAGAATAGATTCATCAAGCCAAGGCTCTTGCTTAGTTTATCTGACGTCACAGTCTCTGCTCTTCTTAACCACTCAGGCCTCTTGCATCAGTGGGAATGTTTGCTTCGTTGCATGGCCAATGGGGAGCATACGTCTAACAGATTACAGAGTGGACCCCATAATCCCCACCACTTGGTATTTGCCTATTTAATTATCTCTCTCTAGTCTGGGCTGGCCTAATGAATTTTTTCCAGCCAACAAAATATAGAAACAGTGACGGGTTGTCACTTTCATAATTTAACATTAAAATTTCCTAGCCAAGCATGGTGGTGCACACCTGTCATCCCAGGACCTGGGAGGCTGAGACAGGAGAGTCACAGGTTTGAAGCCAGTCTCAGCAATGTAGTAAGACTTTCAGCAATCTAGCAAGACCCTGTTTCAAAACACAAAAAAAATAAAAAGGGTTGAGGTATAACTCAGAGGTAGAATGACCCTAGGTTCAATCCCTAGTACCACTAATAATAATAAAATAAAGTTACAATTTCCCTTTTTCTAGTAGACTCTGTTCCTTGCTGACTTTGATGAAGCCAGAGACTATGTTTGGAAAGGCCTGTGTGGCAAAGAATTGAGAGCCGGTTCCAGCAAACAGCCAGGAACAGAGTCCCTCAGTTCTCCAGCCCTCCAAGAACTGAATGCTGCCAACAATTCTAGTAAACCTAAAAGTGGATCCTTCTCAGTCAAGTTCTCAAATGAGACCCCAGCCCTTGCCAACTTAATTAGTACTTAGTGAGAGACCTAAAACCAGAAGGTCCCCAGCTGAGCCACACCCTGATTCCTGTCCCACATAAACCCTGAGATAACACATGGGTGTTGATTAAGTCATTTAAGTCTGTGGTAACTTATTATACAGGTAGTACAGAGTCTTTGAAGAGCTTAAGCAGGGGAATGCTCAAGAACAGATCCATTTTGCACCAATTTTGCCAACAGGGCAAAGAATAGACTCAAAGAGGAAAAAAGGGGGAGAAATTGGCCAAGAGGCTATATGAGGGTCAGACATGATGATAACCTAAAATAGGGGAGTGGCAGAGGGGCTGAGGGGTAGCGGAGGTTGCACAGGTGATAATGGGGGTAGACTCAGCAGGACTTTGGGTGTCTTGATGTGTGAGGCCAGGGGAAGGGAGTGTTGAGTCTGAACACAATCCAGGTCCCGGCACTGGCTTCACCCAGAGCTGTAGACCTGGCCACTATCAGCAGCACTCCATGTGTCATCCTGGGCCAGATGCCACATAGACCTTTGAACTCCATCAGAGCCAACAGCAGAGGGTCTGCTGGGCATCTACAGGGGACAAGGAAATCCCTTAGACACTTTGGGAACCACATTCTAAAAACCTTATCCAAAAGAATTTTTAATCAATATTTTATTTTATTATTTATTTATTTACTTATTTGCGGTACTGGGGATTGAACTCAGGGGCATTCTACCTCTGAGATATAACCCCGGCCCTATTTTCTATTCTTTATTTTGTAACAGGGTCTCACCAAGTTGCAGAGGGCCTCACTAAGTAGCTGAGGCTGGCCGCGATCCAGGATCCTCTAGTCTCAGCCTCCCAAGCACTGGGATTACAAGCGTGCGCCACCACCGGCTCGTTAATTTGTATGTATTTTTATTTTGCACATTGCAATTATACATCATATTGAGGTATGGAGTGACAGGAACATGTGTGCATGCATTTCTTAGAGCACCTCCCTGCAGCTCCCATCCCCCTGGCTCTCCCTCTACATACGTATCTTTGAGGTTGGCATCGGTGATCTTCTATACATGCACAGCATTATTTCAACTGTTACATTTTTAACACCTCCATCACCTCTCTTCCGTCCATCCCCAAACCTCCTCCATCAACTCCATTGTCGTCTCTGCTTTTCTATCTGATATTGCCCTTGTCTCCCAACTTCTGTCTAGTCTCCACATATAAGATAAAACATGCAATTATCCAAAAAACTGTGGCATATACACACAATGGAATTTCACCCAGCCATAAAGAACAAAATTATGTCATGTGCAAGAAAATGGATGGAATTTAAGAATATTATGCTAAGCAAGATTAGCCAGTCCAAAAGAAATCTGACGCATAAAAGAATCATCCTGTGAGGAATTCAGCCCATGTTGATGCTATTGTAAGTTCCTGGAGCACAAGGACTGTCTCACACATGGCTTTCCTGGTATCCACAGTAGGGCCACACAGAGGGGGAGCACTGTCTGTGTTTAGTTTGTTGATGAGACAGATTTTCAGGGCTTTGAAGGCTTGGGGTGTGTCTCACATCCCGTAAGACTAATTTCTCTTAAAAAAAAAAAAAAAAAGTCTTAGATTTTCAAAGGGACATGTTGAAAATTCATGCTTTCAATGAGAACTTTTTCTCAAGAATAATAGTATGCAGGCTGCTTTACGAGCAATTCCAGAGCCATCTGGAAGACTTCGGTTGTTACTTAGAAATGCTAAGAGGAATATATATATATATATATATATATATATATATATATATATATATATATATATCCACATATATATGGAGGCTGGCTCCTGACAAAATTGGAAATGAAGGGAAGCACACATTAGCAATCTCGCCTCCCTTCGCCGCCTCTGCCCTTCTCCCAGGAGACCCCAGAACTCTGGGCACAGACTCCCTGCATGCCTCCAAGTCACACACAAATGTTTTGGAGACTGAAGATTCTGCTTTTTCCACAAATAGATTTTATTTTATCGAGGTCACTGGAACAGAAATACTTATTTTGCAAGAATACATCAATAATGGGAGCATTTTAGGCATAGCGATTCCAGACAGGAAAACTAGTCAAGAATGAAATAAGCCATCTAGAACTCCAAGAATCACAGAGCATTAGTCGACTGCATCTTTCCCTAACAACAACCTTGGTTATCAGCAACTCCACTCAGTACTCACCCCCAGAGCATTTTTATAGGTGTTAGGCACTGTCCTTGGCACTGAAGAAACAGAGATAAGAAATGCATGACTTGAAACAGGAGGAACACATACCCTAGTGGCACAGAATGTTTGCTTGGGAAAGAGAATTCCTTGGCTAACACCTTTACTAAATGTTCTATGATCATCCTGGAGCTGAGGAGGCCTGGGAAGGATCCCTCAGACTCTGCTGGATGCAGCAGATAACAGTGGAGCCTAGACAGCAGGGGAGCCCCGCAACAGGAGAGGAGGGGGGGAGCTCAGTGGCTCCTTCACCTGCAATGCAGATGAGCAAAGGAGTGGAGGTGAGGAGGTGCAGGGATGAAAAGTGCCAGCTCGAGAGAAATCAGTAAAGTAAAGGACTTCAGATAAAGGAGAGACTCCAGTGGAATGAGGGAGGGTTTATGGGAGGAAGAGTGTATGGGGGGGAGGCTTGATGAAGGAAATACTTACAATGTTATGTACACGTACAAAATTATCAATACCAATCTCAATAACATGTACAGGGAATGGGAGAGTGTGTGGTAGGCTCCAGAATAAACACATCTAGTGCTGTGTGCATGTATGTTCCTATCATTGATGTACGATTATGATGCATCAATAAAATTATATTAAAAAAAGAAAAGAAAGGAGGGAAGAAGGAAGGAAAGAAGGGAGGGAAGGAAGGAAGGAAGGAAGGAAGGAAGGAAGGAAGGAAGGAAGGAAGGAAGGAAGGAAGGGACAAAGGAACGAAGGGAGGAAGGAAATGTAAAGGACCCTGTGGTGGTTAGTCTAGGCAGGAAGTGAGGTACAGTTCAATTACAGATGTCCCAGAGGCTGAACACCTGGCTATAGCCCCAACTCTGATGCTGGTTATCAGCCACGAGACCCTAAGGAATCTACCTTGCTTGTGATTTCTCATCTTTAAAATGGGGATTATATGTATGGTGAGATTGTTATTATGACGAAGCGAGCTAGTGGACCTAAAGTACTTTGTGACTGGCAGTCGTCATGACTCTTAGAAGAGCGTGGACTGCTAAGGCATCGTTTTGTTTGTTGGGTTTTGGTATGTGATAAGTTGTACTCCGTTGTTCATACAACAAACATTGATCAAAGGCTGGCTGTGTGCCACATACAGGTGAGGGTAGCCCTTGCCCTCCAAAGGCCTAGGAAGAAGCAGGCAGTAGAGACAGGCCATGGAGTATTAGTGTCCCTGTCCACAGAGGACAGGAGGAGGGCAGTGCACAGCAGCTGTGTGTAAGGAAGGAATGCTACTTCTTGAGCCTCTGGCTGTGAGCCAGCCTTCAGACCTTTAAGTTGTCCCTCTGGTGGGACCCTGGAATAATGTGCAGAGTGAGGCCAGAATGAGCATAGAGGTAGGATAGGAAAGTGTCACGGATGCCTGTCACCCAACATCTATACCCAAGCACACCGCCACACCCTGACAGCAGGTGAACCTTTGTGATTGGATCCCACATATCGGTGATGTATGTTGGCTAGACAGCCTGGCTTTTGAAACTCTGGGTAACAAGACATGGGAACAGAATTCAATTCACAATGGGCATCTCAGAGAAAATGGTAGAAAATTCACACTATTCCATAAAGCCCGGGGCTCCCTCTGAAAGCTCATAAGCACACAGGTGCCATGAAAAGAAAAAATACTGTCTATGAGGGGAGACACGGGGGGGGGGGGGGCTTAGGTGATCCTGACAAGCGCAGTGCATGAGCACTCCATGTCCACTTGAGGGGCTGAAGTCAGTGGCAGCTGTCATCGTCGGCCTAACACACATTTCCACAGAGCTGGATGAGGCACCGCCTGGGAAGGACCCAAGAGTTCCAGTCAGGAATGAGATGCCACACTTTAAGAATGTCATTGCAATCCAGTTATGCTGGACACGTGCTAGAGCCAGTGAGCAACTTTGGGCTGTGTCTTTTCTTCCATCTGTACTGTTCAGATTCCCATTTCATGTCTCCATTCAGTGCTTATATGTTGACAGCCTCAGCTTGGCCTCAAATCTCTTGCCCACCCTAGGTATTCAACAGGCCTTAGAGGGTCAACTCTCAGAGGGCTTAGATCCTCCTAGAGAGAGAGAACAAAAGTCAGCCATACAAATGGGCAAATGGGGAAACAACAAACTACAGAAAGTGCTGAGTTGTCAGGGAGAGTGTGTCAGGGGAGGTGACATTTTTGGCTGAGAATGGGATGACAAAAAGAAGGCAGCCATGCAAAACTTAAGGGATGGGGAAAAGACCCCAAGCCCCAAGGAAAAAGACCTAGGAACAGAAGCCACTGGTGAGTCTAGGTACAGGGAGACTGCCCAGGTGCAGGACCCACACATGCATGGTGTGAGGCTGCAAGCCACAGGCAGGGCTGTGTCCTAAGATTGGGTCACAGGGCAAACACCAATGCCCAAGACCAGTTAGACGGTTGCTACAGCACCCCAGTGGGAAATGATAGCATCTTGGATCAGGGCATGGTGATTGTGTCAGAGCTGTGTGCACGTTGTGTGAAGCTTTTGTTTGTGTTCCTGTTTCTTTATGTGTTTACTTACTCTCTTGTGCAACACTATGGTGGGGGAAACAGACAAAAACTGAAGACGCAAAGATGCATTGACAGGCAAAGACAGCACCTTCCATGTTCTCTCTGTGCCAGGGCATCCTGTGAGACTGCAGGTCATGCAAACTCCTTCAATGGGGAGGCAGACAGGAGGGAGAGACAGAGAGAGAGAGACAGAGAGAGAGAGAGAGAATATGAATGAGTATTTATTAAGATCCTGCTATGTGCCAGGTTCTGTGATTGGTGTTTCACTATTCCTAAGCTTCCCAACGCTTAAAAAAGATTAGTCCCTGTTTTAAGTCATCTATCTGTCACTGTGACAGAATACCTGAGAAACATATCTTAAAGGAGGAAGGATTTAGGTTGCCTCATAATTTCAGTTCATGGTCACAGTTGGCTCCATTGTTTCTGGGCCTCTAGTGAGACAGAACATCACGGCGGGGAGGGCATGGTGGAACATAGCTGTCGTGGAAGCCAGGGTGCAGGAAAGGGGAGACAGAGTTGCAGAAAAAAACAAACAAGCAAGAAAACCTTCAAAGGCCATGACCTAACTTCCTCCAACCAAGCCCCACTTCTCAATGTTCCTGCTACCTCCCAGCAGCACCCTCAGCTGGGCACTAAGCCTCCAGCACATGGGCTTTGGGGGATATTTAAGATCCAAGCTATAACATACTGGGTATGCAAATGAAGAGACTGAGGCACTGAGATACTGAGCAACTTGCCAGGGATCCCCAGCTACCAATGAGCAGGACCATGATTTGAACCTCTGACTCCTTCCAGCTCCAAAACTGTGCCATCCAGTACAGCAGCCACGGACCAGACCTGGCTACTGAGCACTTGAAAAGAGGCAGCTTCCCATGGAGATTTACTGTGGGTGTGAAATCATATCACTGGATTTCAAAGACTCAATATGAAAGCAGGACTGTAAAATATCGCACTAATTTTACTTCTGATTATAAGTTGATTTGATAATATTTTCAACACACTGGATTAAATAAAATGCATCAGTACAATTAATTCTACCTTCGCTTTTTTGCATTTTTAAGGTGGCTGCTAGGGAGTTCAACGGTGCCCACGTGGCTCTCATTTGTGATTTCCCTTGAGAAAATTGCATACATTTGATATGACAGGTTAAGCAAAGCCTTTGTTCTTTCTCCTCTAGCCCATGGCATGCTGCCTGCCTCACTGTCCCCAGCAAGGGGCAGGAGGGAGTCAGAATGGGCGTGAGAAAATGTGGGGACCAAAGTGGAACCAGAGCTATGGCACCTTCAAGAACAGGTGTGCTATCGTCTGAAGGCAGCTCATTTCCACAGCAGGGAGCTTTCCTCTAGAAAACCTCTGTGGAGTAGGCATTTACTGATATTCAAGCAAAAATTAAAGTGACAGAATAGCCATTCTGGGATATCTCAGTCTTTCCACCCCTTAATCTAGCTCATAAAAAGGAGCATCATTGCCGCTGGGTGTGGTGGTGCATGCCTGTAATCCCAGTCCCTGGGAGGCTGAGACATGAGAACTGCAAGTTTGAGCCAGCCTCAGCAATTTAGCAAGACCCTTAGCAACTTGGCAAGGCCCTGTTTCAAAATAAAAGGGCTGGGGGTGTATATTGGAGGTAGGGTGTTCCTGGGTTCAATACCTATGGTAGAGGGAGAAACAGAGGGAGAGGGAGAGGGAGAGGGAGAGGGAGGAGAAGGAGGAGGAGAAGGAGAAGGAGAAGGAGAAGGAGAAGGAGAAGGAGAGAAAAAGAAGGGAGAGATGAAGGGAGGAATAATCTAGGATAGACAAGGTCACTTGGCATGGCCCCAGGAACCTATATTCTGTAATAATAATAATAAATAACATAATGAGGTATATGAATCATAATAAATATTGTTATTTAAATGAATAAAAGAAGAGAAATACATGATTAAACTGTTGAGGCTCAGGCCCTGTAATAGGTATCTTATGCACATGAATGCATATAACCCTTAGTCCATGAGATCAATGCTATTATCATCCCCTTTGCCAAGGGTCAGGTTAAGGCAGGATTTGAGGCCAGGAGCCTTGTGCCTAATCATTGCACAAAGGGAAAAGCAGGGAAGAAAGAGGAGGAAGATGAGGATGAAGAGCTAACCTTTATGGTACCTTTATGGTACTTACTACCTACATGGTACTTGGGTGCCAGGCAAATTACCATTTAAGTAGGTGCTTAGGACTCTCATATGCTCCTTAAATAAACACCACCAGTGAAGTATTATTATCATTCCCATTTTACTATTGGATAAACCGGGATATAAAAAAGATGAGTAATTCGTCCAAGATCTTCTAGCTTCTAAACTTGAATTCTTAACCACCGGGGATGGGGCTGGGGGTTGGTGGCAGAGGGAAGAAAGCAGGAAAAGGAAGAGAAAGGAAGGAAATAACATATGTTTGTCTTGTCTCCCCAAATATATGGGAAATTCCATGAGTCCTAGAAAAGCATCCATTTTCCTAACTGCCCCAACTCCCTGCTATCACAAGGCTGAGCACATAGTAGTCCCTTAAATCTGCTTTTTGAATTCAAGGTCCGGAAGACTCCTCCCTGCAGAAGCCTGGCTTTTGCACACGAGCAGCCCTGAAGATGAAGCTGATATTAGTTTGCTCCAAATAGTATGCAGGTTCGCTTCTGCCTGATGAATAGTCCCCCCTTGAGATCCTTTAGTGATTCTAGCCCACTGGCTATTTTAAGACCCAGATTTATTATTTCCCTGCATGTTCCTAAAAGATTGGGAGAGTCCTAGCCTTCTCTTTCATTACCTTCGGATGTCCTCCCACCTAATTTAAGGAGGGAGTGTAATTCGGGGTCACTTTCATGTGCTGGCCCTCTCGAAAGAGAGCCGCTGCACATTATGGGAAGGACGCAGCCCAGAGATGGTGGGCAGCCCCCCTGTCTTGGATCAGCAGACACACTGGGGACTGCAGGGGACCAGAGGAGGAGCTGGCTGCTTAGTTCCCTATTGATGGCAGTCTTGCTTTAACTGTGCCATTTTAGAGGAACTTCTTTCAATTGAGAAAATGACATAAATTTGATGTGACAAAGTAAGTATGGTGTGATCAGGGGGAAAAATGCATTTCTAGGATCTCTCCTGTTTTCTGATGCAGATCTACAATTAATGCTTAGCACAGGGAAGGACAAAGATGTCATTTCAGTATAAGAAACTGACATTGTAGCCCCTAGACTATTTGTTAGAGATTAATAAAAAAATAGGTTCTCTCTCTCTCTCTCTCTCTCTCTCTCTCTCTCTCAACTCCAATTCAGAGGGCCTTTTTTTTTCTAAAGAAATAATCTGATAAGCAGAAGCAATCCTAAAAGGATTTGAGGAAGCTAAAGTGAGGGAGGGTGGCCCTCAAGATTAATCAACTATGTCCACATAATAGACAGAAATTAAAAGATGGCCTTTTAGCAGCCACCAATATGATCATTGATTTAGGCAAATATCATCACTGGATGTTGTTTCGGTGACGATTGTTGCATAACAATTTCCCCAGACCTCTGGGCTTTTTGTTTTAGCATGATTTTGTGAATTGGGAATTCAGGACATGCTGGTCTGGGCTGTACTTGGCTTGCAATTGCTCACTGGCTGCTGTCAGATGTCAGACAGCAATCCAAACATCTTTAAGGCTGGTGGGGGCAGACTCCCAGCAGCCACAGTGGGTCACTTCCATGGTGGTTTCTCCAGCAAGGCAATCTCAGGGTACCAGACAATCTCACCTGGTGCCTCAGTTTCCCCCAACCAGCAAGCCAAAAGGACAAAGCAGAAACTGTCTGACCTTCAGTGAGATGGACTCAGAGGCCATACATCACTTCCACCTTAGCCCAGTGCGCAAAGCTGCCATGGCCTCCCTGTGGCTCAAGGAAAGAGAACACAATAGGAAATGCCTCAAAGACCTTCTAGGTCAAAGCATTCTCAACTAAGCCAGATGTTGATATCAACGGGTAGGAGTATATTGGGGAAGAGGACATTTACAGTCTCAAAGTATTCTTTTTATATAGATCATTACTAGGAAGGGAAGAGAGGTTTTTCTAATGTACAAAAGTGGCAGACGCCACCTTCACCAAGGGAGAAAATGTCACCAGTCATGGGTTATATTGCATTGCACATCTCCTGGTATGAAGTGTATCAAGAGAAGTCTGAATCTAAGCAGGAGAAAAGAATATGACCAATCCTACTGGAGGGACATTCTGCAACACATGGACTGGAATGGGCTCTTCAAAAATGCCCATACAGTTGAAGCAGATGCTGTGGGTGCCCACTCCCCACACCTCAGCCCTCCCCTGCCAGTGCCCACATCTGGAACCATCTGGAGGCAGCTGGGAGTGAGGAAAGCTAGTGCTCCTGGGGCAGCCTTCATCCAACAAGGCATCAGAGCTAGGATAGGTAGCTGACTTTTGACCCACTGGGTGAATAACTCTAGGGTGTTTTCTACACTGTCTCCCAGAGTTGCACATTGGAACATAACCTCAGTGACCACACCGGCTCCTTGCTTGACAACTTGCTTACGTGGGCTTCCTTCTTTTCCTTGTTCTGCTTGCCCGCTTCCTGCTCAGATTTCCTAAAATCGTCTCCCAGGCATCTCCCTGCATTCAAATTCCTGCCTCAGGATCTGCATTGGAAATAAACCAGTCTAATACTGTCATGGAAGACAGAAGAGGAGACTTCAAATTAGACAGTAAGGACAGTAAGGACACTCAGCCTTGGATGCAAGTGAATTTACATATTGGAATCAATATTGAGAAAAAATGCTATGAATGGCACGATTGAGATAATCAGCAAAATTTGAGTATGGGCTGCAGAGGAGACAACAATATTGTCTCAGTGTTTTCAGAATTTCATAATTATATGAACGTTAGTGATGTAAGCTGCTAGGTGATGAAGGTTGAGGTAATCAGAGGTGAAGGGTCATAAAGTCTATAGCTTATTCTCTTTGAAATAACAAAATAGTATAACAATAAAATTATTTATAATCAATATAATAGAAATTGGAAGGTGAGATATGTATTCCAAAAAGAAGAGTAGTGATAGCTGATGTGTGTGTGTGTGTGTGTGTGTGTGTGTGTGTGTGTGTGTGTGTGTATGCATGCATTATTGGGCATTCTATCTCTAAGTTACACCCCCAGCCCTTTTTATTTTTAATAGGGTCTTGCTAAGTTGGTGAGGCTGGCCTCGGACCTGCAATCCTCCTGCTCAGCTTCCCAAGTACTGGGATTACAGGAGTGCACCATCATGTCTGGCCACTGATAGATATTTTTATAATCTACCTATTACCTCACTAGCAAGTACCATATAATATTGGAAGAGTTGGAACATCCTAAAGAGATGTCAAACATTTCTCAAGTTTTCAATAAACAGGAAGATTTCAGGGTGAGTTAGTTATTAAGGCTAACTGGAAAGCAAACTACATTTCTTGAGGATACCAGATGATGTACACACACTCTCTCCCTTAACAGTGTGATGTCCTTGTGTCCAGGGTTGATGATTTCTGCACTGATTGTGAGCTGTGATGAATTTCAGTGTTCTCACTTTGCTTCAGCCTATGAAGTTGTTACTTCTCTAGACCCCTAAAAACTTCTTACTCAAGATCTTACAGCTGAACAATGACAGAGGCACTTTTAAACCCTGCCTGAACTGACTGCACCAAAACCTTGACATGTTCCTTCCTCCTGTGCCACAATTCAATTTTTGAGAAAAAGAGAGAGAAAGAAGAAGAGCGAGAGCGAGAGCGAGAAAGAGAGAGAGAGATTGCAAGTCTGTCTAATCTTTTGGAAGCCTCACCTTTGACGACATTATCCCAGGTAATTGTAGCGTCATGGGCAGCAATCCTTGTGAGCCACTGTGTGCACCAATGGCTGCCCTGTGTCCCCAGGTAAAGGGAGAAGTAGGCTGATAGGAAATGCTCCAGGTAGTAGGGCTGATGTGCGTTCATTTCATATCCCCTCCTTTTTAAGGGAAGGGAGCACTTCAAATGGAGACTGCAGGACTCTGCATGAATTGTCCAGGAGTCTTGGTAGATTGCAAGCTCACACAAGTCAAGTCTGCTGCCAAGAAAAGCTAATCTGAATTCAAGTTTGAATCACTGGAGGTTCCATCTATTTTATTATTTTATAGAACTCAGAGAAACTCCAGCAATCTAACCTGCTAATTTTTATAGATGAGGAAACTGAAGCCCAGGGAAGAAGGATGTCTTGGTTGGAGCAGCAAGCTAATTAGCAGAAGAGGTGAGCACAGAGCCATTAGGCAACCCAATACTGACTCCGCAGGGAAGACCTGCTGGCATGCCCAGACACAACTTCTCTTTATTTTAAAAAATCATCTTCTTCCCCTTTCATTGAACTAGAAATGCTCTGACAAGCTTGGAAATGTTAATAGACCACCTGAGAGAGCTGGCACCAAGTCAGCTGAAAATATAAAAACAGGATATTCATGGCTCTTGCCTTTCTTCTTTCCTCTGGTAGAACTGATGTGATCCCAGAGAGCAGTCTTAAGAGTGGCCTCGTGTGGGCTGGAGGTGGCCATTAACAGACTTCTGGCAAATCTGCCCCGGCTAAAGGATCAAGTAAATTCACTGTGGGAATCTGGGGCCCAAAGGGCCTTGGTAAAAGTAAATCCCTCTGAACCAAGCTGGGATAAAAGGAACCAAATACATTGGGAAAAGAAGGTATATTCACATAGAGACCTAGCATATTGGAAGAAAGCAGGTGTGTGAGGGTTTGGAGGAATAGGTTTGCAGGACTAAGAAAAATATAAAATGAATAGAAGAAAGAAAAAAGAGAGAGAGAGGAAGGAAGGAAGGAAGGAAGGAAGGAAGGAAGGAAGGAAGGAAGGAAGGAAAGAAGGAAGGAAGGAAGGAAGGAAAGATACCCAAATTTTCCTATGTGTAGGGGAGAGTGATGGTGTGCATATATGTGTATGTGTGTGTTGTATGCATGTGTGTATTGCACATATGTAGATGAATGTGTATATATGGATTATGTGACTTTATGTATGTACTATGTGTATATATGCAGTTGTGTGCATGATGTGTGTTGTATACTTGTGCTGTGTGTATGTAGGAAGTATGTGTTTATATGCCTATATGTGTTGTATATATACTGTGTGCATGTAGAAACGTGTGTGTTACATGCATGTGCGTATTGTATGTGTGTGTATATATATGTGTGTATAAACCATATGAGTGTGTATATATACTGTGTGCATGTAGACACATCTGTGTTACGGGCATGTGTGTACTGTGTGTGTATAAACCATATGTGTACAAATGTGTATAGATGTGCTGTGTGTATTCATGTATTATGCACCCATATGAACCCATTCCTAAGACTGTGATACATATATACAATAACACATGCAATACAACACACATATGTATACATATGTGGTACGTGCATGCACATATAAGCTCATACATTCATACATATGCATATGCATATACACAGTACACACACACACACACACATACACACACACTCACACACACACACATATATACACATATACACATACCACTTTACCATTTCTTTTCTCTCCGAGCAATAATCTTTCGATTAGAGACTAGACCTAAGCCCTGGCAGTTGGAATACAGCTTTCTTTCTCTTCTCACTCCAGCTAAGTGAGGTGAAATGCGTGTTTATGTTTGAAAGAAGTCCAACCAGCAAAACAGTTCTGAAATTGCCCACTATCTGGCCCAGATCCATTCACCTGGGCACTGAAGCAACTCTGAGAACGCGGTCCAGGTCCCTACTGTCAGGCACTCTCCACAGAAGGCGACTGATGACCAGAGTTCAGACTGTGGGTGTTGGCACAACAAATGGGCAAGCTCTGGGTTCCAAACCCACCCACGGCCCTCTGTTTGGGTTCTAGGTGCAGCATGTTTAGAATGGGTGACCCTGCTCAGACAGATGATAATTTTTACCAAGCCACCATTGAATTGACGTGTGATTTGGCCGCATCTCGTCAGATATGCCACCCTGATTGATGTTTGCTCATCGGTGGCTTCAGGATTTGATCTGCTGGCCCAGCAGTGTAATCAAAACATTACCCGTTCTGAGTCCCAGGACCTGATGAGAAACGTCGTAGGGGGCCGTCTTTATTATTGTTGTTGCTGTTACTCTCTTGTGAAGCCTCTCTGTCTATTGAATTATAACCGATTTCTCTTGCAGTTTATTACAATTTGCCACTTTGCTCCTCATGTCACAAACCCAATATAATTTTCAGCCAAAAATATAAGGCACTACATTATGATGATGGCATCGGCATTACATCCATCAGCAGGAACCGAATGCATTACTTAACACATTTCAGAGGAATTCGTGATGAATTTGAAAAGTTGCCCTTCTGGAAAGTAAGTACTTAACTCTTCGGATTATCATCATCTAGCTTTGGAGAAAGCCTGGCAGCCTGGTCTCCTGGAGCCCAGGAAGCCTTTTTAGACAGTGGCGAGGACTGTCTCATGTTCCCTGGGATAATGAGAATCCGCTGGAACTTTACAGTCTGGACAATGGCTGCTCCAAATCCCATAGTCACTGGTTTCGAAGAGCCATCTGTCTGGAACTGATTGGCTCAAAGGGCTGGCACACAGAGATAATGAAGCCAAGGTCCAAAGGTCAAGTTCACGTACATCTGAGCCAACTAGCTTGGGGAGGTTGGTAGGGAACTGTGAGCCCATGGATCTCCTCCAACCCCATTGGCTTTGTGCATGTACAGTTCCAGCTGCCAAGAAGAAAACTGGCAGGAGCGGGTGGGTAGCAGCTATGTTCTATTTAAAAGGCTTGGTTGAGCTACTGTTTGAAAACATTATGCCCTCCCAGCTAGGTGGAGTCAGTGGAGATAGTGAGGCCTGATACCTGCCCTCTAGAAGTTCATGGTCTGGTGGTTGAATCCCAGAGGAAACAAGCAATTCCAAGGAGAGCCATAAGGAAGGAAGAAACAGAGAACAAGGAAAGTAGGGGAGGAAGTATCTTAGAGAGTGGGGAAGGTCTACAAAGTACAACAGAGATTAAGACTAATTATTTCACCAAAGACAAACAGGAAGTGCAGTTACGGTGAGTATATTCTCAGGTGTCACTTCAAACAATGACCTCAGGTCACTATAAGACTCTACTCTGAAAATGATGGTCTTCTCTACAAAAAAAAAAAAAAAATCTACCCTCCCAAGCTTCAGTACCCATTCCACTTTTCTTTACAACTAAGAAATGATGGTGTTTTCATCTGATTGTCCTCAGATGCACACTCTAAATCAGGAGTCAGAAAACATGGTAAAGGGTCAAATTGTAAATATTTTCACCTCTCCAGGCCACGAGGTACTTGTCATGGAGTCAGCTAAGTGTCCTCACAGTGGAGAAGGAGTCGACAATTATTTAAAAATTAACATAGCTGTATTCCATCAAAACATTATCTAGAAAAAAAAAACAGGCAGAAGACTGGAGTTTGGCTCATGAAGAGCCCCTTTTTGAGTTATGATCAAAGAGCAAGCAGTTAATTGCTAGTGCCAGGAACACAGATAGGACAGAAGGGACATAACCCAGGGAAGCAGAAGTAGCCAGCAAGGACTATGCTTTTAAGCCAGTTACTAAAATGCGCTGATACTACATCTTAATCCCATTGGAAAACTCTAGAAAATGCTAGAAAAACACCTCTCAGAATTATCTCAGCCAGCAGGCAAGGGAACTGGGGTATTTATACCCCATATGCATTCATAATAGCTTAAAAACTCTCTTGTCGAGCAGGGGAGCATAATTTTCCATAAACTTTAACCGACCAGATTCTCAGGCAGAGAGAGAGAGAGAGAGAAGAGAGAGAGAGAGAGAGAGAGAGAGAGAGAGAGAGAGTTAGTTTACCTTTGACAAACATACTGATGCTTACCACTGGAAGCCCAGTTGGCTGGCCGAGAACTGGCAAAAGGATCCAAGACTTGGGAGAGTACTCACAGTGCCAATGATAGTCTGTCCCTTGCACACCTTGGATCAGCCATGAGTCATATTGGGTTGGCTCAGTCTCAAAGCTAATTCCCTGTATGTGTGGTAGGGGAGTACTAGGATTGAACCCAGAGGCTTCTACCTCTGAGCCACAATGCTCCCCCAACACTATTTTATTTTTATTTGAAACAGAGTCTCACTAAATTGCTGAGGGCCTCGCTAAGTTGCGGAGTTTGGCCTTGAATCTGCAATCTTCCTGTCTTGGCCTCCCAAATTCTGGGAGGTGTGCACCACTATGTCCTGCTCACAGCTAATTCTTGAGAAGAGAAACTGAAATGTGTTAGGGCTGGATGTGTTGCTCAGTGATGGAGCACTTTCCTAAGATGAGAGAGGCCCTAGGTGCAATCCCCAGCACTACAACAACAACAATAATAATAACCATGATAATGACTAAAATGTCTTAAAAGAAGAGTCAGTGGGATGTTGGAGAAGCTGCAGTCCATTGCTGCAGCTGAATCCAAGACCATAATTGCTGTCCATTACCTGTCTTTGCTTCCCTTCTAGATTTCTCTCGTCCTCAGCTTTCGCTGATTGAGGTCAGGAATAAGCTAACCTTAATGCCTCTTTAACCATGCACATGCATTGCATTAACAACAAAATCTTCTCTAGAATAATAGAGGGCTACTATAAACCGACCTCTTAGCATTTAATTGGCCCTCAAAATTGTTATCTCCCTACCTTCAAATTGCACTCACATGTGAACCGAATGTAAGGTGTTCCTTTCACAACAAAATAGAACTCTTTTTTTTTCTTTCTTTTTTCTTTTTGGCACTTTGAAGCCCTTCTTCTGCCTGATTTCCCATGCTAACCTGTTCTTGCCAAATCCAGCTGTTGGCTCTCAGAAAGAGTTCATTAGTGCTGATTCTTCTGCTGCCTCCCTCGTAGATCCCATCGTGTGCCACTTGAATAAAGCTGCAGCACTGCTGGCTCATGGAGCCCAGAGCAGAGACGTGCTCCCGAGTCCAGGAGCAATTTCCTCCCCACCACATTATCTGTTCTTCTCATCAGCTGCCCTCCAGAGTCCAACTCCATGGGAGAGAAGAGCTCTCGCCTGGGCAAGACTGACGTTCCAGAACCCTGGGGCTCTTCCAAACAACATATTTTCAGGCTCATTTCATTTCCTGCCTTTGATTCAACAGTCTGGAAAGGAAGTCAGAAGAATGATGTCCCATCCCTTGTCCCAGAGTGCTTGGAGAAGCCATGCCTGCCAAATTCATGTCAGTGTCTTTGCAGATCTGTGATGGAGGGAACACCCTGGGGTCTGCTGGTACTTCATGGACCCCTGCACAGCTGTGGATAGAGGAGCATTTTTTTGCTTCCCACCCAGACAAGAAGCTGCAGACATCAGGAATGTGTCAAATTGGCCACGTGAGAGTCTGCAGAAAGAGAGGAAGGGGCGTTCTATTGACCACCGCTCTTCCTGACCCCAAAAGGGAACTGTGGGGAAATTTTATCACCAAGGCATCAGCAAGCAGAGTTGGATCTAGCTCAGGAGTGAATTCCAAAGTTAAATAAGAGACCTTTGCACAATACATCCAGTGTGGAGGCAGCATAGCAAGCACAGAGAGCCCTGGGTTGTCCCCTGGCTTTCCCGTCCATTAAGTGACCTGGGAAGCTCGTGTCATTGGTGGCTTCAGCATCCTCCTCTGTAGGAAGGGACCCATACATGCCTCGTGACATCAAGACTCTTGACAAGCACTCAAAACTCAGACCATAATATTCAACTCTATTGTATATCATTAATTGCAACCCATTCAAATGTGGCTTCAGGTAAAGAATCTACA
The DNA here is from genome assembly GCA_004027655.1 of Graphiurus murinus. Taxonomy (NCBI): domain Eukaryota; kingdom Metazoa; phylum Chordata; class Mammalia; order Rodentia; family Gliridae; genus Graphiurus; species Graphiurus murinus. The sequence goes on from PVLC010004208.1 coordinate 40,011, forward strand.
TCCAGAAGTCTTGGATGTGAATCCTGGCACCATTTCCAATTAGTTAGAACACTTCAACATTCTTGGCCTCAGAGTTCTATTCTGGAAAATTAAAGAACATGATCCCCCTGTAGAGATCTGTCATGGAGCCTTAGTGACCATGATGTGAGTTATTGGAGGTAGAAGATGAGCTCTATGAATTCTATTTACCTGTGTCCCAGGCACTGACTCCAGGGAGAGCTCAGAAAGCAGAAAACAAACAAAAAAAAGGTAAAAGCCGGGCATGGTGGCGCACGCTTGTAATCCCAGCATTCGGGAGGCTGAGACTGGAGGATCCGGGTTCGCGGCCAGCCTCAGCTACCTAGTGAGGCACTCTGCAGCTTAGTGAGACCCTGTTTCAAAAAATAAAGAATAAAAAATAGGGCTGGGGGTATAGCTCGGAGGTAGAATGCCCCTGAGTTCAATCCCCAGTACCAAAAAAAAAAAGAAAATTAAAAAAAAAAAAAGGTAAAATAGCAAGACATGGTAGTGCAAGCATGTAATCCAAGTACTCAAGAGGTTGAGATAGGAGGATTGCAGATTTGAGACCAGCCTTAGTGAAACCCTTTTTCAAAAAAATGAAAAGTAAAAAGGGTATAGCATGGAGGTAGAATGTCCCTGGGCTTAACGCCTGGTACCAATAAATAAATAAATAAGCAAATTAATTAGTAAAACTGTGTTTCTTGAATGAATGACCAACGTAAACCCAGACAGCATACTAAAATATCAATAGTAATAATTATGACAATTCTATGAAGCTAGGCAATATTCTCAACACATCGCTTGTATTATCACTTTTTTCAATCCTTATAATGCTCCTCTAATTTTCATTGGTGCATTATAATTACACATACATATGGGATTCATTGTGCTCTATTTGTACATGCACATAATAGAATTTGGTCAATTCCATTCTCATAACGACTGCATAAGTAGTTCTATTTGGACCCTGATTCTCCAGATGGGGAAGGCAGGTCTTAAAGGGGACAAGTAATGTCTTCAAAGTCGCCCAAGTAATCCACAGGAAAGCAAAACTCAAAACCACTTCTCCCCACTCTCGTGCCTGCAGGCGCTTGTACAGACACATCCCCACACGTGCACCTGTGCTTGCAAGAGCAGGGTGCAGAGCTTCATTCATACACCAGGACATAGTGGCTAACCCTTACTGCCTGGTCTTATGATCTTAATGCTATCACCATCCCAACTTTACAGATGAGAAAACTGAGAACTGGTGAAGTTAAATAGCTTTTTGCATTATTAGAGGGAGTAGATGGCAAAACCAGGATTGGAACTTGGGAAATCTGGTGCCCAGGGTCTCTGCTGCTCAAACTCAGCAGAGATGCAGATACACACACACACACACACACACACACACACACACACACACACACAGTCTTAGCATTCTCACTTCTATAATCCAAACAATTGAGCATATGAGCATACAGCTTAGAGGAAGGAAGATTTATTTGTTCACGGTTTCCTTGGAGATTTTGGGGTTCAGTCTGTATGAGCCAGGTAGCATGGATCTCAGACATGGTGATGGGAAGCATGATATGAGACCAGAAGCAAGAAAGAGAGCTGAGGAAGGAGGAACCAAGATAAAATCCCCAAGGCCACACCCCTAGGGACCCACACCCTACCTGCCTAGGTCACCACCCAGATGAATCCTTTCCAACCCTCATGAGATTCCAACCCTCATGACTTCACTATATTAACCTTGAGCATTAACACATGAGTTCTTTTGAAGGCATTCTATATCTCACACACACACACACACACACACACACACACACACACACACACACGCGCGCACACATTTCTCATGGTGAGCTCTCTTCTGTCTTCTACCCCATGGGGTTCTTCTCTTGTGCCCCCTACCAGGTTTCCTTGCTATGAAAAGGGGGCAGAGGCCCACCACCTCAGTCTGACTTGGGGGTGGACTGTGGAGCGTAATCTGTGGGGGACAGGGCACCCTGCTTGTCTAGAAGGCGGTGCAGACTGCCTACCTGGAATCCAAGAGCTGCTTCAAATTTCTTCCAGCCTCACAGGAGCACCGCACAAGTGGGCCACAGGCTCTGGACCCGCGGCACAGCCACACTTCCCTCTGCAATGCAGGAATATCTGCCTTCCGGAACCCTGCCACTGCAGGCCTCCAGTGACTTCAATGAGGGTAAAGGGAGCTTTATGAACTCAGAGTGAGCAGGTGCCTCAGAGGTGAGAGAAGACAGCTTCTGCAGGTGGGATTCTAGCACAGCGCTCATACCATGCATGCCCCACATCCACATGGGGCTGCCTACCGTCCCACCATGTCACCCCATCTCTGCCCCTCACAGCCCCAGGCCAGCCTCTACACAGATCCCTCAATGCCTCCCCACTTGTCAGAAAACACTACAAGTCTTCAGTGTGGCTTATAAGGCACACCTGATCTGGCTGGGGTCAGCATCCTGCATCCTGTACAGCCACCATTGCCACATGCTTCTATGTCCATGAATGGCGCCCAGCAGGACCCACAGCCACAATGCACAAGGTGTCTCCGCTGTCACCTCTGCCTATGCTGCCTTTCCACAGATCCCCAAACAACAGGATTTCATTCAGACATCCTCTACCCCTGACCACACACACACACATACACACACACACACACACACACACACACACACACACACACACACACACACCTCCCCAGTTCCAGGTCCTATAACAACAGTGTCCTTTTTTGGTCATAGAACCAGAATCTGAACCCCCAGAAAAGCAAGTAGCACCCACTCATGCCTGAATCCTTGAACCACACCCAAGGCCTGCACACAGTTCACACTGAAGAAAGGCCCACAATTATCCTAATTCACTGCATTGTTAGAATCCAGCGAGATGTCAGCTGTGGGATATTTGGTAACCTGAAAATAATTATGTAAGCTAAATGTGCTGCTTCATTACAACCCACAAGATGAAGAGAATTTCATCCAAAGCTTATTTGAAAGATATTTCTAACACATGAAATGTCACAATTTTGAAGTGCTATCTCATATCAGACTTATTAACAGGGCTTTTTTTTTTTTCTTGTAAGAGAAAGATTTTTGTTTGTTTTGTTTTATTTTGTTTTGCTATTTTGTGGTAGTAGGGATTGAACCTCCTGAACTACATCCCCATTCTCCCCTTTTTTTTAGTTTTAAATTTTAAAACAGGGTCTCACTAAGTTGCCACCGATGGCCTCAAACCTTCAATCCTCCTTTCTCAGCCTCCCAAAAACTGGGATTACAGGTATGCTCCATCATGCCTTACTAAATGAGAGATTTGAATTTTTGTTTTGTCTTTGTGTATAGATATAGTCTATATTTCTACTTATATCCCTGCCTTACTCCAAAAATATTTTAAAGTAACTAAATAGAGTTAACACTTTCTATTTGTCAAAGTACCCCCAACCTTACCAAAAGAGGCAAAAGTATCACATTACCTGAAGTTTAGAATATTCAGAAATAATTTTGTGTGGGAGTTTGGCTGTCAGGGACCTGCAGTGCTGAGAGTTCTCAGAAAGAGGTAAACCCTGGGATTAACTCCCCGGCAGGGCTCTCAAGTGGCCCAGTCTTTGGAAACATTTAAAAATTATAAACTCTGAGCTGTTGAATCCCCCTTGGAAAATGAGTGTTCAGACCAGCTTAGAGACTAAAATTACTTTAATCAGAACATACTATGTACCCTGTATTAAATGCTTTCCTGGTGTAATCTTATTTAAATCTCACCAGGAGAAAGTCCAATTAGTTCTCAATTTTGTATTTGAGGGAACTGCTGTTCAGTGAGATCACTCAGCTTATCAGCCTCAGGGTACGAGCCACACCTGAGGCCCTCTTCTTCCTGACACTCTCAGCCAGGGTGCTAACTGTCTACCATCAATCTGTTAAAGTGTATCTCCAACATCTGACCACAGATATGAGCTACCAAGCAGTGAGTTACCCTGTGAACAGCCCACAGCCACCCTGGGTGCAGGGAAAAGTGTCAAAGGAACTGTCATGCGTGACCCAGACTGACTGTGCACAGGTTCATTCCCAGGGGAAGACTCTCAATGCCTCACCCACTGCATCTTGGGCTGAGGAAGGTCTACTTCAGGCATAAACTCAGTGAGACACAATGCTATATGCCATGAGTTACAGAAGCCATAGGCAGCCAGGTCAACAGAACAGAAGCCTACCGTTCCCATTACGGCCAGTCCATGAGACTCAGAAAAGCTGCCCAGGATGATGGAATTGAGTAGGCTCACCTCCACTTGTACTGTAGCAGAAGGACCCAGGAAAGCAGCTCAGCCTGGGTTTTATACCCTGGGGCAATAGGACTCACTGGACTAAATATTGAAGGACTTCCTGTTTCTAGAAGGGACTAGAACATAATCTGAGCTGTTCCAGCTAATTCCCTTCCTATCTTAGGATGTTACCTTCCTAGAACATTCTACAGTTATTTTCAAGAAATTCAAGTGAGAAAGAAGGGAATACTAGATCAGACATGGCCAATCGATAACTTTCCTGCACCATCTTAAGAGTAGTAGAAGAAAAAAAAAGTTTGAAGTCTAGAGAGACTCAGGTTCAAATCCTAGCCCCTCCACTTACGAGCACCATGACTGTGGATCTGTGGATGATAACAATGCTTTGCCTTTATTCTTCATCTGTTTAAAGAAAGTCTTAATTTTTTAAATCATCCCTGCAGCTCTATAAGGAATAATTAAATCTATGCAATTAGAACACATTTCCCACAGGAGGCCCTCAGATTATGTGAGCTCTCTTGGTTAGAGCAGGCTTCTCCATCCAAACACTACTGCATTTCAACTAAATAACTCCTCGTTGGGGCAGCTGCCCCATGCATCAAAGAGGATTAAGCAGCATCCCTGCTCTCTACCCACTAGCTGATCGTATCAGACCCCCAGATGTGAAAACCAAAAATATTTCAGACATTGCCAATTGGCCCCGGGGATTGGACAAAAGAACCCCTGGCAGAAAACCAACAGTTCAAGTGGAAACCCACCACAGGCATCAGCCAGGGTGGTTCTTACAGATTTCAGAGGACAAAGGCTTCCTGTCAGTAACTCACACTTGCAGTTGATGCTCCTGGTAAAGTCATAGCCGGATACTCATGATGGATTTCTTGATGTGTCAGCATGAATGGGGCACAGTTCCAGTTATCCAGTCAAATGCAAATCTAGGTGCTTCTGTGGCAGTATTGTACAGTGTGGTGAGGTCAACTGGTTTTAAGCAAGGGAGATTGTCCTGAGTGGTGGGGGGGAAGGAGTGGAATGCCTTAAAATTAGAGCCGCGCTCTCCCCAAGCCAAAAAAGAAATCTTTCCTGGGGAAGAGAGCTTCAACCCCATGCTTATGGAGTCAAGCCTGCCCACCTTTTCCCTTTCTGACTTCCTGCCCCAGACTTTGGACTTGCACAAACTTTAGACTTGCTTAGGCAGCTTCCCTTAATTGCACAAATAATTCTTTGCAATAAATTCTTCTATCTATATATAGAGATAGATATTTGTACATGTACGTATATATCATATATTTACATGTATATTTGCATGTATATATACATACATGTATATGATGTGTATATATATATCAATATACAAAACTATGCATATGATATATGTATACTTATACATAAGATGTTTCTACATACATATATGTATGTTTGTGTGTTTACATATTCTATTGATTCTTGTTCCTCAGCTGAACCACGAGTGACATAGTGCAGAAAACATACTGAAGAAACGTCATGGAGTCTAAGCCTCATTCCCACTGAGTAAGGGGCAGCTGTTCAGGACTTTAGTGTTTTAGTGTTCAAATTCAAGTTGTCCTTTCAGAAAGAATCCATACATCTTTTCTATCTGAGAGCCATACAGATGCGTATTAGATTCCAACTGAAGGCAGCCACATAGTTATGTGCTTATGGTTACCCCTCTGATCTTTTATTCACTCATCTATAAAGCACTTGGGTTGTAAGGATTCAATGAGAGGATATGTGTAGTATCTAAGAAATGTGGTAGTCTATATCTGTTAGATGTAGTTAAGCCTTTAAAATATTTTAGTGACCTTTAAGAAATTTAAATTGTAGTAAAATATAAGGCATAAAAGTATTTCCACAGAGAGAAATGTTAGTGCTTCTAGTTTCTTTTGAAAGAATTATTAATATTCTTTTTATTTTTAAAAGCAAATTCATGATTATTATAGTTGAGAGGGGATCACTACTGAGCAAATATAAAAACATAAACAACAACAAATGCTGGCAAGGATGTGGAGAAGTAAGAACTCTAATACATTGTTGGTATGATTGCAAATTATTTCAACCACTCTGGAAGTCAGTGTGGAGAATCCTCAGAAGAATAGGAATTAACTTACCATATGACCCAGCTATACCACTCCTTGATATCTACCCAAAAGAGTAGAAGCCAAACTACCCAAGTAGTGCATATATATCTATGTTTATAGCTGCACAATTCACAATTGCCAAACTACAGAACCATCCAAGGTGTCCATCAACAGATGAGTGGATTATAAAACTACAGGATATGTACACAATGGAATTTTACTCAACCATGAAGAACAAAATTCTGTCATTTGCAGGGAAATGGATGGAACTGGAGAACATTATGCTAAGTGAGATTAGTCAGTCACAAAAAGTGAAAAGTTGGATATTCTCCCTAATATGTGGAAGTTAGGGAGAAAATGGGACATAGGAGGGACTCCAGACAAAGGAGGAGAAACCTTAGATGAATGAAGAAGGCAACCTAATTGAGGGAGACGGGATTGGGGAAAAGGGAACAACTGAATGGGAATGATGCATGTACACCAACTTATCAAAGTCGATCTACCTTGAGCATAAGAAGGAGGGAAGGGGGAGGGAATACAGTGGGAACGGGGGGCGGGGGGGGAGGGAAGGGGGGCTCAACAACGAGTGCTGTGTGCTGTGTGCGTGTATGCCTCTACCACCCTGAACTTCATTAAGATGTATAATTACAATACATCAATTAAAGATAAATAAAATATACAGAATTTAAAGAAACCTATAGAAACGCTAATACTGATAATTCTGTAAAGAATGACACACGGTTAAGAGAGGTCGCGGAAGTCTCACATGTGGAGTCATGTACGTGGGGTCACATGAAACATTTAGGAGGCTTGGAGGAGTCCCAGCATTTGACTAGGGGAATCATCATTAGTGGTCTTTGTGTGTTGAGATTTCTAACCTTTAGAATATTCCATATAAAATCTTATTGAATATGGACCTAGAGGCGTTTGTGTTTATGATGTCTTTTTGTGCAATAATGTAACATGTATATAATGTCTTTTTTTTTTTCTTGTGGAAGACAGGGTGGACATTGCTTCTATAATCTGGTGGAGCATGGGGGCCGGGCTTGATGTGCATGGGAATAAACCGTCAGGTGAGCAGGGAGCAGTAATTGAAGGGAAATGGGACAGGGATTCATTCGGGCTTAGGTGCTATGGCAGAGAGAGGGAGGATGCCAAAAACTCAGCAAGAAAAAAAAATGAGCAGAAGGCAATGTTTTAAGAAGAAAATAGCAGATTTTATTTGCTCTGATGCATGTGGCTAAGGGAGAGGTCCACAAGGCATTTGGACACAGCTTGTAGAGCATCTCAGGCTGGCCCCGATGACAGCACGGTGATACTTACCTCTTGCACAGTAGCTAGGAGATTGCCCCTTTGCCTCTGCTATGGAACACCTTCTGCGCAGAGCCTGGATCTTCCCACCACCGACCATGCCGTGCCAAGCACGCAGGACACTCCCCAGCAGTTGGTGCAGCCTGTGTCACTGCTGAGTCTCAGGTGAGAACTTCAGACCTGGGGACGACTGGCCAAGACAAGGCAATTGTCTTCATGGGACCAACACCATGCACGGAGCTGCACAGCCCTGGAGCCACCACGTGTGCACAGCACCGGTGCTCTGCCTCCTAGTGTGGGCTCACATCCCCTCTGTAAGCAGGTGTCCTCTTCACTGCCTATTTGGTGCCACATTATTTACATCACGGGGTTTTTATTAGCAATTTTGCTGTTTAACATGACTTCCAGGCACAGTGCTATCCGGTGTATCCCGAGTGCAAACAGGCTGCGTTATGCCTTCTGTGTTAGAAAAGCTGCATGCAGGCATAAGTTACAGCTGTTGGCCCTGAGCTCAGTGTCAATGAATCCACAACCTATATGACATAAGACAGAAACACACATGAACGAGGTTATGTATTGACCAGTGCACAGAAACGTTGGGACCAGGGGTCTGCAGGAAACCAATCGCATCTTTCTCCCAACAGCAATGGTTCAGCATTTGCTAATGCATTGTTCACAGTGACTTTGCAATGCACAACTACTACAAATAATGAGAAAATGACTGCTCTTTGTCACCTGGACGAGGGTGTGTGGACCAGCTGTGAGCTAAACAGAAACTTGTGCAGCATTATCTTCTCACGAGGGTAGATTTCTCTCCCTGCCCTAGACTTCTAAACCACCTGGGGCGGGGCAGTAGGCTATAAGAATTCATAAACCCTGACTTCTGGCAGCCAGGACAGGAAGCTTCCATCTCAGATAAGAAAGTACACCCCACAGGTAACAATTAAGAAAGGCAGACTTGAACTTCCGGATTCCTCGGGCAAAGAGAGAGCACACCCCCACACCACAATTACTGTCTCTGCTTCCTTGGGATTATTATATAGCTCGATCATAACAATAAAAGGAATCTATTCCTAGCTCAAACTGCCTGTGGAGAGACAGCCTCAAAGGAGCGAAGCAACCTCGGCTTCCTCAGAGGAAGCCATATCTCCTGAAAGTGTCCAGGGAGGGCAGATGGGCTATTACTGGCCCCGGTGCAGACGGCAGCCTCCCTGGCCCCTACGATCTGGGGTGACTTTCAGACAGTTTCATTTTTATCCCCACACAGACACTTCAGAGACCTCTTAGTGCTCTCACTGAAGACAATTTAGTAATATCAGGAGCCGGATCTGTCTCTTTTATGATCTTATAAATAACAACCATCCAGGGATAGCCTGGGCTGTTATTCTCTCTAAATATCAAATTAGCTTCTGTGTGAAAAAGTAAATTTCAAAGCCACACCTTAATGCTTCTGTAAAAAACTAGAAGAATGGGCAGCAGGATCTGCTCAGCCTCAAATTTAAAAGGTGGAGAAAGAGGGCAGCCAGGGGCACAGGGTACCTCTTCAGAGCATCGCGGCCCCTGCCCGGACTTCTGAGACCAGACTGTCACAATTTTAGAACAGTTCTCAGACCACAGGCTCTTTATTCTTTTCTTACTGGAAATGAGTAACAGTGATTTCTCAGTGTGTCCAAAGAAACCTGGTGAACTACAGACTCCACATCTCTCGGCATTTGCCCCTTATTCTGCCACAGCTGAGTTATTTGGAGCGAGTCTCACTCTTTTCAAGGGTCAGGTCCTCTGGAAGCAATCAACAGCCAGCTTTGTCGAGAGCTCCTGCCAGTGAATCAGAAAGGTTCAGGAGTAAACCAGGTGGCTCCATGCCTGAAGGTGGAAGCCTTGTTGTGTTCATGCGTTCATTCATTCATTCATTCATTCATTCATTCATTTGTTGAGTTGTTACTGGGCACCAACTGTAAGCTTGACACCATGCTGGGCACTGCAGAAGTGGAGCATCATGGCTGCCCTCAGGAAGCCCAAGCTGGGTCAAGGGAAAAGGCTCTTGGGAAGGCTGTTGTTATAACTTTGGGGCTGTCTGGTGGAGAGATAAGGGTGAAACACATAGAAAGACACGCAGCCCAGCCTCAAGTGGTCAGGGAACTCTTCTCAGAAAGGGAAACCAAGGCCTAAGGAATGAATGAGTGGAAGCCATACATGGTGGTGCACACTTTTAATCCTAGTATGTGGGAAGCTGAGACAGGAGCCAGCCTCAGCAACTTCAGCCTTCTGCAACTTAGCAAGACCTTGTTTCAAAATAAAAAGTTAAAACTAGGGCTCAATGTGTAGCTCAGAGGTAGAATGCCCCTGGGTTCAATCCTCAGTACCAAGAAGAAGAAGAAAAAAAAGAATGAGTGAGTGAGTGGGCCTGGCAAGAGAGAGAGGCAGCTCATAGCCAGCACAGGCGAGAGAGAGAGAAAGCCAGGCATGTATGTTCCTCTCACCTGGTCAAATTAGCCCTTGGAGTATTGGGGAGAATGAGAACAGAGAGTTAAGAGGGTCCAGATCATGCAGTCTAAAAACCTGGCTCCCACGCTCAGCAGCAGATCCCTGAGCTCCCATGTGGGTGGCCGGGCTAACTGTCCTCGCCCCTCTGCAGGGCCTGGAGGTCCTGGCAGGTGTACAGGGCTGCTGGCGCCCTCGGCAGCTCGGCAAAGCAGCTTTGCTCCCTAGAGCTCGCAGTACCCCCTTTCTCTTAGACCTGAGTTCTGCCTGATCGATGGAGGGGTTTCTGCAGCTGCTTGGCTTGGCCACACTCCTGCTTTTCTCCTCTTCTCGGCTTCCTTCCCATGCCAATTCCCAGCCCCCGGGGGGACCCCTGCACCCCTGCGAGGCCAGCCCACACAGAGCAGCTGCTCCCCCAGCTCTCCAGCTTCCTAACTCCCTCCCAGCAATTCCTGCTTCCCAGATTGCTCTTGTTCATGTTCCCAGTAGGCTGGGGGGTTCACGGGCCCTGGAGAGAAGATCTCAGCCCTGCTGGAATCTAACATGGAGCTTATAGGGACCAGGCCTAACGACTCTAAGTCCACCATTGCATCTTGGCCTCACTTTGGAGTCCTTGTCTCATCACCCCCAGCAGCCAGGGAGGAGGGTATGCTGGGGCAGAGGAAGAATCCATTGTAGATGGAGGCAATGTGACCCCCTACATCACACAGTCAGGCCTGGGGAGACAGGCCTCCAACGCCTCATTCAGGGTTCAGTGCTACGCCCGGCCTCAGTCACAATTAAATTTTCCCTTCAAAGCTGTTTACACTTTCCCAAAGACCTGTCTTTGTTAGATAGTTGCATTGCTCTCAAACTTGGAATTGATGATCGCAACCATGTCACAGAGGCTAGAGGACCCCCCTGTTTTAACTCAAGGTCTGTCTATGCTCTGCTCTTGGCTCTGTAGGAGCCTCGAGGCTGGAGTCAGGGACTTTCCTTCCCCATGTAAGTCTCTATCCATTTAGCACCTGCTCACAGGTGACCCACGGTGGGCAATCTGCAGAAGCAGGTATGAATATTCTTTACATACAAGGCCAACTAATACGGAGGTGTCTGGAGTCATGAGATGGAATAGAAATAGAGAAACAATGGCTGCCCAAACAAGAGGATGACTGCCCTTCTTGTCCAGATGCTCTCCCACATGAAAGATGCAACAGGTACACCAAAAGCAAGGACCCCAGCGTGTGACATGCAGGGGGTCCCTTGACTTGGCTTGTGATGCCAACCCCATCTGGAGCATCTGTCCCTGCTTCAGCATTTGTTGGACTTGTCCTTTTCTCTGAGGCTCAATACAAACCAAGCTCTCCTCCTTTTCCTCCTCCTCTTCCTCCTCTTCCTCCTCCTCCTCCTCCTCCTCCTCCTCCTCCTCCTCCTCCTCCTCCTCCTCCTCCTCCTCCTCCTCCCACCCTCTCTAGCAGAATTGGTGGCTCCCTTGCCTGGGCTCTCTGAGCACTTTGTTTTCACCACTAATGTTTCTTGCCTTTGTGCAGGTTCCAGGAACAATCTTGTCACTCAATTCTTGAATCCTTAGTACCTAAGAGTACCTAGCATGTGGTGAGTCCTAAACCAACATTTGCTAAAAGTTTTTTTAAAATGATTCAAATGAAGAATTCATACTGGAATTATGAGCTCTGTTGAACGTGATTTCAGGACTGGAATTTGTCTCTGTACACACCAGGTGCCTTACCAACGCAATGCTTCCTCCACAAGCAGTGTAGTAACTTAAATGCTTTTATTATTGAAATGAGAATATGGATACAGAGGACTGAAAAGCATAAATAACATGGATAAGGTGGAAGCAGGTTCAAATCCAGGTCTATCTTCACCACAAACTGCTGCTCCCTTCACTTCCCTGATTTACTCCCAAATATTACTCCATGCACACAGCAAATGTAATTTCCTTCAGGCCAGCCTCTCTGTCATTAGCTGCGGCAAGCACTGCATCTGGAAAAGTCATGAAAAAGACCAGGCCAACTAAAATTTAGAAAGGGAAAGAACTCATGCTTCATTTTCTGCTTGCTGTCATGCACAAAAATACCAAAGTTGAATCATTGAATTTTTCTACTTCCCAAAGGTAGTGTAAGCTAAACCCACTCCCTCACACATTAAGCCTCCTCGAAGATCCTGCGTGGCTCCTGTTGATTTAGGCAAAGGAGTAGGCAACTGTCACAGAAAACTATGGGACCAGAAGTTTTCCTAAGGGGACCTCTTTTCACACCGGAGAACATTAGAGTTATCCCACCAGTGGAGAATTCCCTCCAGAGGCCGACTCAGCCAAGCACCAAGCTCTTCCTTTTGATCTGACACTCCAGAATGAGTACTATTTGCTGCTCTGATTACTGCAGTTTCTGTTAATCATATCATGTCAAGTTGGGAAAGTATAATTATTGCTTTGATATTTCATATTCCTTGGTCAAATTGATACTTGCAAAAGGCTGCATCAAATCTCATTTCTATAGAGCAGCTCTTGGAATTAGCAAAACCTTAAAGTCCAATGCGTTTATGTTATTAAAAGTCCTACAATGCATAAACTTACTGACACCCAAGCACACATGCATGTGCATGGGCACACACATACACACAATCTGTGTCACAACCCAAGTGCTGAAAAGGACAAGGCCAGTCACACCAAAAAAAATAAAATAAAATAAAATAAAAAAATAAATGAAGCTGGCCCCATAAGGACTACAGTGAACTGGAGAACAAGACACCAGCGATATGAGGCCTCATGGGAACGTGAAAACACGTCAGTAGCCTTGGTCACCTCCGTGCTCCATTGGCTCCAGTGTTGCTTTGCATCCTCATGTTCACTGAGTGGCTTATGTGTAGTTTCACCAGTGAGACCACATCTCAGACTTCGTTGAGCTTCACACAATCCAGCACAGATTATGGGACACCCCCAAAGCTCCTTTCCCAGCTGGGGCTCCCACACTTTCACAGACTGAGTAACCAAAGCAGAATTTATGGAAGCCAAATGCCAAAACACTGGCTAGATTTATAAACATAAATCTCTTTATCAAAATCTAAAAAATCTGCCTCTAGGTTGAAAACGAGATGGAGATTGGCCAAAACGCCATTGTAGGATTCACCTGGTTTGAATTAATAAAGTATCTGCTATGAAATTTTGGAAACACAGGTGCATCACAACAATCATTGATCATGTTGTAATGTTTTTATCTCACTTTTTTTTAAGTTTTCAAAATACTTTAATTATAAAATATCACATAGATTCTGGAAATATACAAAATATAAATGTCCTACTTGCTATGGAATGAAATTGTCCAACTTATGTGCATGTATAAATATAGCACCATGAAGCCTGTGCTTATGTGTAATTATAATACATAAATAATATCAAATACCCCACTTAATGGCTCAATTGAACACACATATAATGACTGTTCAGATCGAGGGAGAGAACCTCAAAGGCCTCTGTGTCCTCTTTCCCAATAAGGCTCCCATATCCCCTACTAAAGCTAACCATCACCCTGATTTTATGGAAATCTTCATTGCTTGTATTTGTTCTTTTACCAGCTAAGCATGCATGCTTAAACACCAGAATGGAATTGCTTGGTTTTGAACTTTATATACATTGAAACATCTTGTCTTATTTGTTCACATCTGTCATCTTTTGTTGAGCATTCGGTTTGGGGAAATCATCCCTCTTCTTGAGTATAGTCATGATTTGGGAGGCAACATATGATCGGTTTCCTAGTATATATTATACCATCATTTCATAAGGTTTTTTATTCTAATGTTGATGGGCATTAGGAATTTGTTAGCTCACTTTTTTTTTTTTCGGTACTGGGGATTGAACTCAAGGGCTTTCTACCTCCCAGCTATACCCCCAGTCCTATTTTTTATTCTTTATTTTGAAACAAGGTCTCACTAAGTTGTGGAGTGCTTCAGTAGCTAGCTGAGGCTGGCCGCTAACCCAGATCCTCCGGTCTCAGCCTCCCAAATACTGGGATTACAAGTGTGGGCCACCACACCCGGCTATGTTAGCTCACTTTTAAAATCACCAAAGACCTTAGACCTTTATCTCTTCTCAAAGACTGAACTTTTCCAAACAACTGTCATTATTTTTACATTGTTGATGCCTAAGTGGTCTCATCTCACCTACTAGAAACATTTTCTTTACCTTTTATAGTATCTGTAAAACTACAGTTTAATAGGAATGTTATAGTAATTTGCAGAGAGTTCTCTTTCTCTGGCATACTCCTGGCTTCTCCATTGTCTTTGTTACCTTCCTCACCTCTGGAATTTCCTCAGTAAGGGAATGAATGGTAGCCCAAAGCTCTAGCACTGGCAGATGAATACCTACTGAGTACTCTGACCTCCCCATTCATGAGTTACTTTCCTAGTTCAGATGTCCCTCACTGTTCTAAGCAGCAGAACCTCTTTTGGTTTCCTTTTTCATAATGCTTTTGCAAACTGGGCATATATTTGACTCTAACTAGATTCGCTTCGGTTACTAAAATAGATTGGCCAGATAATAAAAAAGCATCCTTGCTCTGCCACACTTTTCTAATGCTTCCACTATTACCATTTCCAAATCCTGTTACATAAGCCCCTTTGTCCTAGACCTCTGCTTACATACAATAGCAAATACCATCAACTCTACCTTTATCCTTCCATCTCTCAGCATTCTAAGAACCTGTGACTACACAGGTGCCCTCAGCCTGCATGCAGGGAAGTCCAGAAAGGCTTGGAAGTTGGAGCCCTGGGAAGCTCAGGCCATGAGGGACGGAAGTAAGAGTGTATATACACTGGTTTCCTCACTTCCTGAATAGGACATATTCTATGCTGTCAGTCCCCCATGGGATTGAGCCCAAGTCGTGCATAGTAGTAACCTGCTCATTAATGCATCTTCTTTTGGCTTCCTTCCTTTCCACTTCTCACTTGCACTCTTCCCTACAGAGGCTTCTTGGGATTCCCTCCCAAATAAACTATTTGAAATTGAAAGCTAGCCTCAAGGTCTACATCCAAGGGAACCCAACAGAGACCATCATTTTTCTCATCTGCTGCACATTATACTTCCAATTCCACCAGTTCAGTTGGGGTTTATATCCAGGTGCTTCTAGGGACACGAAAAGGTCATATCTGTTTGCAAACATGACCCTATAACAAATTGAATACTGGCCTGTAAACAACATTCCTTTGAGACACTCAGTCCTATATAAACAGCTCTTAAGATTCCACACTGTCTCGGTTATATTCATCCCCATGCCCCTCAGCATGGGTCAGTTGAACTCTATTACTGGGGTCCCTATGGTGAGCATCTTATATACCTGCTCATTGGACCAAGTAGTCAACACTCTATTCTATTCATCATTCCATGCCCTAGAGGGCACATGAATTACTCTAAGGGGCAGGCAACTACAATGGCACCAATATCCACCTAATTTTCACAGGGCCCCAAGTGAACAAGCTTCCAGACTCACAAAAACATGTTCCTTTCAGAAAGTGTTGCTGGTGAATTAAATAGAAACAGCAAATTGGATGTGCAACTAAATTATTTATTCTCTACACTATGAAAAGTAAATCCATAGGAGAAACAAGTGTATAGACCATCCAAAATTCGATCTCCGATGGTTAGGCTCACAGTAATATTCTTGTTCACAATTCAAGCTGTTTCCTTCTTGACTTCATTCTTTGTGGCATAAGCCCACTGAGAACCCGACTCAGATGCTCCCCCAAGTCGAGCTGACTAGGAGGGTTCTGTGTACAATTGCTGCCCCCTTCAGTGGTATGCAGTTTTCTTGTTGCAGTGCCATATTGGGTAGCCATTGTTAGAGATACCACAAGCGGTGCTGCTATCGTTCAGATCTGGGGTGTCCCTCAATGCTCATGTGTTGAAAGCTCACTCCCTAAAGGCAGCAATGTGCAGGGGTGGGGGAAGTGACTGGATCATGAGGATTCTGACCTCATCGATGGATACACCCATTAAGGGATTCACAGCAGAATGGGCTGCTGGGAGGAGGTGGGGGCAGTGGGAGATGGGACCTAGTCGGTCACTGGGGGACATGTTCTTCAAGGGTATTTCTTCTCCCCAGTCCCTTCTTCTATCCCCTTCTGCTTCCTGGCTGCCATGAATTGATTAGCTTTGCCCCTCCATGTCCTTCTACCATGATAGCGCCAACAGACCATGGATCTTTGAAACCATGGGCCAAAATAAATCTTTGATCCTTTAAGTTGTTTGCATCAGGGACATGGGTCACAGCCACAAAATGCTGACTAACACAGGTGTTAGGGTGGTTTCACCTTTCACTAAACTAAGACTCTCCACCTAGATACTTTCCCAGTCTGGGCTGGACCACTCACCATGTTCCAAATAAGCCAAATCGTTCCTCATCGACCCATTTTCTCTCCCTCTTTTGGTTCTCTCTTTAAACCAAACAAACAAGTTTTCTGCTTTCACTATTAAGTACCATTATATTTTCCCCTCTTCCTACATAATTCCCACTAAGAATCCTCTCTCTGATCAACACTGTTCTTTAACTGGACATTTCATATATTCAAAAGAAATCTTAATGTTTTATAAAACCTCCAGGTTTCTAAATATTGACAGTTAATTTAAATAAATAAATCAATTTCTCATAATGCCAAAAAGAGCACATATGCAGCTTGTGTGAGGTTTGTATTAGCCAGTTTGCAGCTACTAATAATTACAGGTTATATTTGCCCAAGGATCTACTAACACATCATGTCCCTTTCTTCCCACTGACTGTTCCCTTAACCGAAAATTCCTCCTCTTCCCCCTCAAACTGGGATTCCTCCCCTACTCCCTCAACCTCTTCTCAGTGATGTGTCATCTATAAAGATGTCCCTTCTTGCCGGGCGTGGTGGCTCACGCTTGTAATCCCAGCATTCGGGAGGCTGAGACTGGAGGATCTGGGTTCGCGGCCAACCTCAGCTACCTAGTGAGGCACTCCGCAACTTAGTGAGACTTGGTTTCAAAATAAAGAATTTAAAAAATTAGGGCTGGGGGTGTAGCTCGGAGGTAGAATGCCCCTGAGTTCAATCCCCAGTACCGCAAAAAAAAAAAAAAAAAAAAAAAAAAAAAAAAAAAAAAAAAAAAAAAAAAAAAAAAAAAAAAAAAAAAAAAAAAAAAAAAAAAAAAAAAAAAAAAAAAAAAAAAAAAAAAAAAAAAAAAAGATGTGCCTTCTTTTCTCTTTCTAGCCCATCAGGGTCTACTGTTTCTCCTCTACAATGCTTCTTGTCTTTCATACACACCGCCAGCTGTGTTCAACATACCACATAGGTCTTCGGAGGGCATTCTGGTTTCTTCTGCCAGAGCGTCCCTGGACATTAGGCTTTGTCCTGTGCAACTCGCATGTCCATATTTCCAGCACCTGGAGATGTGGTACCTTCTGTTATCAGTACAGTATCTTCTACATAGATGGTACCTAATGGGAGTTTATTGAATAAACGATGGGGGGTGAGAAATTGATGAATGGATAAATGATTTCCTAACAATATCATGAGTTAGAGTTCTTCAACAGCAAAGGTGATAGAACCTCACTGAGTCTGAATGTGACTAAATTTGGGGAATGCAAAACAGAATATATAATACTTTATTGCTTCTCCCTATCTCAACAACTCCCACATATTGTCATCAGCATCTACTTACTTATTTGCTTCCTCCAGCTCAGTGGTTCCCTGCTGGAAGTGATTTTCTAACCCAGAGAGTATTTGACAATGTCTGAAGATGTTTTGGGTTGTTGTAATTGGGGTGTGCTAGTGGCATCTAGTGGGTAGAGACCAGGGATGCTGCAAAGCCTATTGCAATACACGAGACAGCCCCACAACGAAGAATTATCCAGTCCAAAATGACAGCAATAGTCAAGTTGAAGCCTTGACCTGGGGGATCTTCACTTTTGTTGTTGTATTAGTAAGCATCTAAAGAATGCTGATGGAACGGAGGTGATTAACAGGCCCAGGTGATTCAGAATGGAGAAGGAGGCTCAGAGTCAGCAATAGATATATTGGCTCAGCCTGAGTGTTGTCAAGGGAACCTGTCAACACCCTGACCCACGCTTGCTCCTTTTACAGCTCACAGAATCTCTCCACTGCTTCAGAATTGCTGTGCATTATGCGTGATTGGTGGGTGACATTTTTAGATGAATTCAACCTGAACCATGCAATTGACATTGAAGAAACAAATGGGCTGTGTTTTCCCCCTGCAATTTTAATATTGGATTATAGTTTTTTCATCCATAAAAGTTGATACTTTCTATCTGGCCTAGATGGAAAATACCATCATTATAATCTCTGTAACTGCCTTTTACTGAGCTCAGACATACTCCGAGAAGCTATGTAGACAGCTGAGGCCCAGGTTCCTATGAATGTGGCTTTATTAGAAGGCAGGGCTTTTCCATATACTATCAAGTTAGGCTGAGGTCAGGCTGGAATACAATGGTGTTCTTCTATGAGGAGAGTGCACTCTGGAGACACACAGACACACGGCAAAAATAAATGTCATATAATGGCAGAGACAAGATTAGAGTGATATAAACCAAAGAACACCAAGAATCAATGGAGCCTGCAGAAGTTAGAAGGAGACAAGGAAGGATTCTTTCCTAGAGCCTTCAGGGGGAACAGTGCCCTGCTTGCGCTTATGTGTTAGAAGTCAGTTAATTCAAGAATCTCTACTCTGTGCTTAGCAGAAATAAGATGCCCCTGGCTTCATCTTTGGAAATGGCATGGAATATCAGGAAGGGCTAATTCTCCATTACAGGGAGATGTGCATGGTTGATGCAGGCGCTTTCCATGTGGTTAAGTATTTAATTTTTACAACAACCCTGTAATTTAGGTGCTATCATTTTTAACATTCTACCAATGGCAGAGAAGTGCCATGGGCCTCAGAATGAAACTGCCTGACCATGGAAGAGTCAAGATGGGAACCCATTTCTTTGAGTTTGAGTCCATGACTTCAACCCATGCCCTATCTACAACTTCTGATAGGGAACTGAAGTCAATGGTAAGACCCTGGCAGAATAGGGAAGAGGGCAAAAAAAGAAAAAGAACAGACATTCAAAGGATTCAAAAATCTGAGATCCAGCTTTGTTGTTTCCTGTCTAACTGACTTTGGGCAGCTTTGAGTCTGAGTTTCCTCATATTCAAAATGGGTAGAAGAAAAAGAAGGACTAAACTCAGTAATTTGAACTTTAACAACTGGATAATAATGGACTGAACCCTTGGTACACAGAAGCACTTCTTCAAATGGCTTCAAAAGGGCTATCACAGCTTCATCTGGGGTCATCATTAACAAAGGGACCTCAGTACAGAAATGTCATGGCCCTGCAAGGTCCAATTAAGAAATCTTTAACGATTTTCTACCATGCTACTGTGAAAGCCCAGTATGTTTTTCTTCAGATTTACTCCCAGTGAAAGCATGGCAATGCGTGCCCTGTACTCCTCTGGCCAGAGCTCCGTGAGGTGGCCCTGACGTGCCAGAACTCCCTCAGCTCCAACTTGTGGCTTCAGGTTCCAATTAGGACATGTGAGAGCTGGAGGGAGCTCACAGTCTTGGCCGAAGGCTCAGTGCCTGCCAGAAGCCAAGAGTAGCTAAGAGCACCAATTTGGATATTTTGTCTTCCTAGATAACAATGTTAGGACTTGAAGGACTTTAGCAGATGACACATTATTTCAGAGAGATAAATTATATTGGAGATTGAACCCAGGGGCATTCTACCTTCAAGATACATCCCCAGTCCTATTTTTTTTTTATTTTGAAACTTGCTAAGTGGCAGAGGGTCTTGCTGAGTTGATGAGGCTAGCCTCAAAACCTGCAATCCTCCTGACTCAGCTTCCCAAGTATTCTGATCACAGGCATGAGACACTGCACGCAGTACAATTAAGAGTTTTAAAAAATGTTTTTTTATTGTTACTAAAACTAGTTGTACTCCATGGTGTAGATGTGGCAATACCTGCAGAGTTCCCCACAGAACCCCAGTTAGTTCTCCCAACACCAACTGCCACTGAAGGAAAGAAGGGAGTAAGAGGTGAGGCCTGGAGTGCAGCCTCTCAGGGAGGCTGATATATATAGAAAAATTAGGAATGAAGGTGGCTGTCCCCCAGGTAACCTCTGGGAGCACTGTTTTTCTCATCTTTAAAATAAGAATAAGCAGGGAGTGGTGGTTCATATCTGTAATCCCAATACTTGGGAGGCTGAAACAGTAGGAGTGCAGGTTCAAGGCTAGCCTCAGCAATTTAGCAAGACTCTGTTTCAAAACAAAACAAAACAAAAAAGAGCTGGGAATGTAGCTCAGAAATAGAATGCCCCTGCATTTAATTCCCAGGGATAATATACACAGCATGGAATTGGTGTGAAGATAAAATATAAGATATGGAAAGTAATTTATCATAGTCCCTGGAAGAGAGTATGTAATGAATAATATCATTATTATATTTACTTTTATCTCTACACATAGTGAAGAACTTGAATGCAGCATTAGGTAGAAAGAAAATTGGTGTTTTTGAGAACTTTCTATATTCCAAGTGTATATGCCCTAATTTATTCCCCACTCAGAAGAGACAAGGAAGGTGATTATGTTCTTTTTTTATGAATAACAAAACTAAGGTCCAGAGAAAACATAGACAAGCAAGAGAACAGGGGTAATATATGCACTCCTCTTCCCACTGCAAAGTGATGATCCTGGAAGAGTGATGTCATTCTGGAGAGAGAAGGTGATGGTTGGGGAGAAGCTCACTTCCGAGTACTTGAGTACTTCAACTCTGCGAGAAAGCGATGCCTGGGAGCAGTGGTGCTTGGAGACTGGAGCAGTACTGGGGCAGCAAAGAGCCCTGGGTGAAAAGTGGCGATGAGATCAAATTGCTGGTCAGTCCTCAACGTGGACACTGAAGTCCACAGTGACATAAAGAAAATCACCAAGTGGCAGGTAGATCTAAGGCTCAGTGGCAAGGTAATTATTCCCAAGAGAATCATTCAGGTTGAAACCTGAAGAATGCAGAGCAATTATCCTGAAGAAGCATGTGGGGAGGAGAGTCTAAGCTAGGTCAAGAGGCAAACAGGAGATGGTATGGTCAAGATACTGGACAAAGGTCAATGTGGTGGCACCTAAAGGTCAATATGGTGACCCCAGGCGGGGGCCAAGGAATAAGAGAAGACCCTTGAGAAGAATCTCAGTTTATGAACAGTCTTCCTCAGGCATGTTGAGAGCTCAGGCTACAGGAAGCCATTGAAATGTCTCAAGCAGACAAGTGACATAATTTCACCTTCAGACAAGAGAGGGACTTTTGACAACAATGTGGATAATTACTTGAAAGATAATTCACAGAAATGTTAAAGATGGCATTGGCCTGGATGACAATAAAGATGAGGGATGGAAAGAAGAGTCCAGAGTTGAAATCTTTATAAGAAGCAAACTGCTAAGAATCAGAGGCCTCCACTCCTGTCAAATTCCTACCATATATTTTTACCATGATTTACTATTTTCTTCTTTACCATGGTCCTGTTGGATCAAAATAGAAGAATACTTCATCTCACACCAGGGATGTGAAAAACAGAATTTAGAGGGCATTAATAGTCACTCCTCCTTACAATTCTCCTTTGCTAATGATAGGAATAGAATTTTTGAGATACTCCCTAATAAGAGAACATCTTTATCTTCTGTAGATACTTTTATCTTGTATAGGCTAGCTGCTCATCAATACCTCCCCTTTTTTTATATTCCCTCTGAACATGCGGATGAACTACACTCTACCAAGAATGGTGTCGCTAACCTAGGATGGTCAGTAATTTAGGTAGATTAAATGCATTTTCAACTGGGGATACATCATAGGAAAGGAGACCCCATATGTGATTAGCAGTGACAGCTTAGAGAAGGGAGCTTCAGTCAGCCCTGGGAATTCAAGAGGCCAAGTAATAGAGGGAGCATTGGACTTGAAACTTGAGAGATTAATGGAATTGGGCCAGCTAGAAGAGAAGAGATAATTCATTCTATGCAAAGAAAAAAAAATTATGTATAATATAAGCAACATTCTTTGTGAAAGTAAACATTTGGAAGCTCTCTGAAAGTCCATTAATAAGAGATTTGTTTAAAGGAAACTATTGAACAACTAAACTGTAATTCCATGCATGAGTTAAGAAGGAATTAAATTGATTTATATAAAATGGCAAAGATTTTCAACACATGTTGTTAATTGAAAAAACTGCAGAACAATGCATGAAAGATAATATACCATTTAAATAATCTTAAATAATCCCCATACATACACACAATAAAACTATTTTTATAGCTACACATATAAGTATAGCAATATATAGATGGGTACAGAAAGAGATAGATGGATTCATATATGTAAAAGCATACCCCTCCAAGACGCAATCAAGAGGCACACACATCAAGTGGCCAGAGCACTCAGACAAGGTCTAGAGGAAATTCTAATTTCTTTTGCAAAGTAATCATTTCTTATAAGAAGATAGGCTGTGTGTAACCACTGAACACAATGGGGTGACAGGACAGAAGCACACAATGTCTTGATCCTGTTCCCCACTTTTTGCCAAACTTGCTTTCATGAACCTCCTTCCTCTTTTCCAAAGGATCCCAGGCAGCTCCTAGCCTCTGCCCAGTCATTGCAATCACGACTAGACAACAAAACATCCTTTTAAACCCATTATTTTAACCCATCAGTGTCATAATCAGGACCCAGACTAGTCCTCCACCACATGTCTCCCTACACCACAAACCCCAGCCTATGGCAAGGAAGGGCAGTCTTAACTGGATACTTTTCCATTTGCTCATTCATTCCCCAATTCCTCGAGCAGCAGAGGGCAGAGGGTGAGGACAGCAGCACAGTGCAGCATGGAAATACACCCAGTGCCCCTGCAGAAGGGGATACACACTGGTCTTGCCTTTTGTGAACCCTGTGGAGGCTGGAAGAATCCTCTTCCTGGTGGTCATCCCAGGGATGACTTCATCATCTACCAGGCTACTGCAGCCTGGACTCTGATGCTCCAGCCCACCCAGATCCTACGAAGCCCCTCCTGCAGTCTCTTGGGTAGGACTCCTCGGACTCATTTGGCCTGCAGGAACACTCGTATATCCTTGCCCCATTTCAAGGCAAAGGGCAGCTCTCAGCCACTGTGTCTGCCTCTTTCTGTGCTTCTAAATCGTTCATCTTCTAGACATTTGCTCCATCAGACTTCCCAGGCAGGCTTCACAAATCAGGCCTTACGATTCCTGAATGCCAGGGGACACTCAGCCAGCTCTCTGAATTGTCTCCAGGAAGCCCCTCTGACTCAGCCTGAGGAAACAGGCAAGTGCCTAGAGGTGAAGGGCAATCAGAGTGGGAAAGAGTGCATAGCATGCTAACCCTCTTCCAGAGAAAGATCCCCCAGCCCCTCAGTACTCACCTCTCCAGAGGCTGCAGTGGGTGGTTGCCTATGGCAACAGTCTTTTGCATGCTCTGCCTAAGTGTCCAATGCCATTCCAGGGTGTGGATGTTCTTGGCACCGATTCCATTAGACTTTGGTTTCTCAGCCAAAACTGAGACAAAAAGTGCCTATTAATACCCTATTACACCTTTAAAATTAAATAATCAAAGACCAAATAATTTAGGAGAGAAAGAGACCACAGGAGAAAGGCCAGAGGTATAAGAATGTTTCTGCTTTCCATTCCATGCATACATGCACACACACACACACACACACACACACACACACACACACAAATGTGCACCATGTGCACACAAGTGGGTATACACACACACATGCACACACAAAAAGGGCAGGAGATTTGAAAGTTCT
>PVLC010004208.1:71032-87740 GCA_004027655.1 Graphiurus murinus
TTGTTGTTGTTGTTGGCACTAGGGATCAAACCCAGGAGCATTCTACCTCCAAGCTCTACTCCCAGGCATTTTTATTTTTAATCTTGAAGTGGGGTCTCACTACGTTGCTGAGGGTCTTGCAAAGTTATCAATGCTGTGATCTAGTCTCAGCCTCCCAAGTACTGGGATTACAGGTGTGCATCATTGCACCCAGCTCCAATCTTGTTTTTGAGAGTAGAATCAGCAGGACTAATAATGTGATATCAGGTAAAGAGTGGAGGTGAGGATGATCTCAAGATTTGGACCTGCTTCATAATGTTGTTGTGAGAATGCAGGGAAAAAATGCTTATAAAGCACTTAGCAGAGGTTCCATCATGTGGTGAGCATCCCCAAAATATCAATGTTGTTATTGTGACCGTGGTCTGACTTTTTACAAAAATTTTATTATCACTTTCACTGATCCATAGCAAAGTAGAAAAAGCAATTAGGGAGAGGGAGAGAAACCTAGAAGATGTCTAATTGGAAAGAAAAGAAATGCCATTTATCAGGAGAAGAGAAGACTGAACAAATTCATTAAGAGGAGACAGGGAAGTCACAAAAGCCACAGCCATTTGGAGCCAGTCAGCAAGAAGA
The DNA here is from genome assembly GCA_004027655.1 of Graphiurus murinus. NCBI lineage: Eukaryota > Metazoa > Chordata > Mammalia > Rodentia > Gliridae > Graphiurus > Graphiurus murinus. The sequence goes on from PVLC010004208.1 coordinate 71,645, forward strand.
CCAACATTCCTCCATGCTTCGGTAAGTCCCTGGGAATTGTCTTATAAAAGTTAATTTTCTTAATGCCAGTGAGTCATCCAGAACATCAAATCATGTTTATTGTATTCTGCTTAAAAGATCAGTAAAGTGTGTAACCCATTACAGAAAGACCTTGATCTAAAATGTTTAAAATAAAACACTTGGTACTTAAGAGGATAAATCCTCAGATACCTGGAAAAAAAAATGGCTGCCTTGAGACTGTAGGAGGCTGCCCTTTATTGTAACAGCATAAATTCACCTACATCAGACGTGAAGGACACATTCACATCCATCCCTCCTGCGATGCTCATAAAAGCCCTACGAGATGGATAATTATCCTTAACTTCATGGGTGTGGAACGTTACAAGCCCAGAACTAGGCAGTGATTTGTTTGAAGCTGTACTTTAGAATAGACTAAAAGCCAAAGTCAGAAAAATAGAAAAAGTGCTCCCCCTAAGACAGATTATCTTCATTGGCCTACACCCTCCAGCGTCTGTGTGCCTAGTGAAATTGCCCACGGCATGAAGATCCAGACTTAGAGCTGAAATTCAGTGCTACCACTCATATCTGTGACATTTTATGATCTAAATAAGGAGTGACCAGACATTTTCACTTACATGCCAAATTTAATTATTCCAGGATTCCTGTGTGGAAGAGTCCCATGATCAGACAGAAATAGAAATATTTGCACAATGGAAATGGATGCTAGCTCAATTAGCCATGTCTGGTAGGAGCACAGGCTGAGCCAGGGAGGCACAATGCCTCCTATCTGTGATCCTTGGGTCAGAGAACCTATAACTCCCCTTCCAAATCTCATTTCAGCTGATTATGTCTAAACAGAAATGTCTGGATCTATGAATAAAGGAGAAATGGAAATGCATGAAGAGAGCAGTGTGTATATACAGACTCTGCCGGAGGCTTTTCAAGTCATAACAACACTTTCAAATATTTATACTTCACATTTCCAGAATGTCCCTGCTCTGAGAAGCTCAAGGTAATATACTTTACTTATACCTTTGTACATTTTTCAATTGCCAGTTGTAAAAATTTTATCTTAATCTTAAATTACAGCCAGTAGGACTTTACTCATATTTCCAGAATGTGTGTTGTCATTAACAGTAGAAGCAGTGCTATTGCCTAATCAGTTACTCTACAAATCCTGCTTTGTTGACTATGTGACATTTTGTAGAGAAATAAAATCCTAGCCTAAAAGTAAGAAATACAAACCATATGAAGACAAAGTTGGACTTCCACCATCCACCTCTGCCAAGAATAATCTTCACACTGAACAACACATGCCACTGTTGGATGGTGACTTCTGTGCCCTAATTGTGGTTTCTTGCTCTGCATCAACGCTATGATACACACTGTTGATGTTTCTGTGAACAAAGGTCATCGCTGACCATCTCAAAGGGCAAAGCTTGAAGCACAGCTTTTTCTTTTTTTCTTTTTTGACACTGATTTATGCCAGAAATCATCTACTATTTATTTATCCTAACCAAACACCCCCATGACATCAAGTCGCAGCCAGCAGAGAAGGAATTACATTTTTTTGAGCCACAGAGATGAATCAAGGTCCATTTTACCCCCAACTTCATTTAGTAGTCATAACAGTCCTGGCAGGTTTGTTCTTCTAAACCCTGATTTTAAACAGAAAGACAAAGAAGAAAGCTCATTTACTCAACAAATATTTCTTGAGCAGATGCTAGGTGTCAGATGTCAGTTTTAAAACAGGTTATACAACTAGTGAGTGGCGCAGACCAGGTTAGAATACAGGTATATGATTCTCATTAGCTGGATCTTTGCTCTACCCCATCATTTCTCACACTGGGGTCTGATAGGACCCATTGACAACATAGTCAGCCAGAGAAATGGCTAGAAACATACCTTAGCCTTACCAAGCTTACTGAATCGGAATATGGGAGAGGGAGAGTCTTCCTTTCACAAAACAACTCTTCTGATTCTACAGCAACATTAACAACAAGCTTTCATTACATCACCTCCCCCAAATAACTTAAGACTGGGGGGGGACACGATGCCTGATTGATAGTAGGCATCCAATAAACATTTATTAAGTGATTGTATAACTACTGCTGCATGTAATGCATTATTTAATTACATGAGGAATTTAGAAAAGTAGCAAAAGCACTTTTTAAGTCTTAGTGTGCATCATGTTTGCTAAGAAAGGGAGAATAGAAGAGGCTATCCCTCAGACTTGCTGTGCACCACCTTCTCATGGTAAAGCCAGCAGGGTGGAGGCAAAACTACGATAAATAGTATGCTTACAAAGATCTCCCTCACCAGGAAAACTGCCAAGCCACTATGAAGAGAACACTCCAGGAAGAGATCATGGAAGTATTAATCCAACGAGTTGGAGGAAGAGCAAATCTGTAAGTGTTATTTGTTATGAGAAATAAAGAAAACATCAAACACCTGAGGTTTGCAAACATGATCAGATATTATTCTGCACCCTTGTTCTCTATCCTTGCCCTTTAGTAATGCCTTTCCAAGTTCAACCCAGGGCTGGCCTTGAACTTTGACCAATGAGACTTTAGCAAATATGATGCAGACCAAGGCTTAAAAAGTGCTTGTTCATTTGCCCTCTCTTGGGACCCCAAAGAGAGGCTTAAAAAGTGCTTGTTCATTTGCCCTCTCTTGGGAACCCCACATCTCAGCTGATGTGGTTTTCCATACTCATTACACCCGTCCAAGCTTCTGTACCAGTCCATTACACCTAGCTTCCCTAGGCTGGCCTCATGTCAAGTAGCACACAGAGGTTGAGGCAATGTGGGACCACCTTAGTCAGCCAAGCCACCTGGAGTGGAAGAGCCACCCGACTAACTCACAAAAGAGGGAGAAAAAATAAATGCATTTGTATAAGCCATTAAGTGTCATGATGTTTATTTTTTAACACAGCAAAAGCTAACTGATACACATTTACATGGTTTCTTCAAAATTATAAGAAGAAAATACTTCTTAAAAAACAAAAACCAGGAGCCATTACAAAGAGCACTGGAAAAGAAGAAAATTTACTCTGATCAGCAAAACCTGCGAGGAGACTAAAGAGAATGCAACAATTAAATCAGTATGGCAAGGCAGGGAGACAGAAATCACACTGCAAGAAGCAAAACAACACGTTGAGAAAGCTGTAGATGTCATCCCAGAACAGACGGACAAAGAAGATAATGGAAGAAAACTTGACATAGAAAACAAAGTTGTAAGTCATGAGAAGTGCTAATTTCAGAAGAGAGAAGCAGCAGCAACCAGATAATATTAGAAGAAGAGGAGAGGGAGGAAAGAAGAGGAGGGAGAGAGGAAGAGGAGGAGGACCAGGACAATTATGAAGATAGTAACAACAACTTCCTGAGTCCTCAGCTCAGAGAGGCTCCCGCATCCCAGGACACACACATGAAAGGGAGTTCTTGGAAATGCCCCCTCGTACTTTACAAATGGCAAGATCCACAAAGCCTCTACATTTCAGGTTTTATTCACAAGGAATCTAGAAAGAGAAAATAAGAGTCCACTACTGACACTGGTCTTCAGGTGTGTCTGGCTCTGTGCTAAATGCATTAGACTTTGTTGCCCCTGCATAGTCACTTTTAAAGAAATTAAGAAGCAACATCACACACCACCACTGCCATCACCTGAAAATAAAACTATCTCCCTAAATTATTTGAATCAAATAAAAATGCAAAGTAATTGCAGGCATTTTAAACATTAAAAGTGAGAAAAATATATATTGTCTAAATTATAAAACAAATATAATCATCATTCTGAATATTTTACTCTTACTGATAAGCTAAAAAAAAGCCCTTTTCAAAATAACAGAAACACAAAATAAATTAAAATAAATATAAAAATTTTAAAAGCAAAACCAAGGTTATTTAATTTAGGAAAATATGAAACTTAAATAGGTTCTAAATAGATACACAGAAGATCTTTAAATAAGGGAAGGGTTATCCCTTACATATTGCTGGTGAGAATATGTGTGAAATGTTTCAGCCACTTGGACAAAGGGTTTGGAAGATTCTCACAAAGCTATGTATACAGTTACTCAGAAATTTTACTCCTACGTATATACCCAAGAGAAATGAAAACATACGTCCCCACAAACGCTTACAGGCTAATATAATAGCAGGAACTATTCATAATAGCCCCAAAGTGAAAACAACTCGAATGTCCATTAACTGGTGAGAGGATTCATACAATGTGATAAATTCATACAATGAAATATTACTTGACAATAAAAAGAAATGAAATACTGATTCATGCGACAATGTTATCTTAAGTAAAAGAAGGCTGAATCAAAAAGTTACAAGCTATGATATCATTTATATGAAATGTTCAGAACAGGCAAATCCACAGAAACAGAGAGCAGATTAGGGGTCTCCAAGGAGTTGCAGGGAAGGGAAATGGGCAGTGGCTGCTGATGGGTTTGGGATCGCTTTGGGGGTTGATGACAAAGTGGTCTAAAATCAGTGGCGACAATTACACAATGAAAACAACAGCATTGTGCATTTTAAAAGATGGCTTTTATGATATATGAATTATATCTCAATAAAGGCATTATTTTTAAAGCCAATTAGCATATAACTGACTCAGGGATAGTCAGCAATGTCAATGAAATACAGCACATGGATCAGAAATAGCTTTTCATGTAAACATAAGAATTAATCTATAGAACGTATAACAAAAAATAAGGAACAATAGATTATTCAAGGCATAGTGCAAAAAATGGCTTTTTCTTAAAAAAAAATCAAATCAAACTTAGGTTCTTACCACCAGGAAGAAAGAAAATAAATCCTGTTTAGATTCATGATTTGGATGTAGAGACAAACTAGATGCAAACGTAAAAGCAACAGAAGCAGCCACAAATTAGCACACTGAAGGACCCTCTGCCTTCAAGTATAAACATCTGTAGAATAGCAATGCCCACAAAATTTAAAAGGCAATAATAAAACTGAACAAAATATACCTAAGAAATCCTTCATGTTTGTATTTAATATTTTTGTTTAAAGAGACCCCTAAATGGATGAATTCCTAATTAGAAAATGAATAAGTCGTACTAACAGAGAGAAAAAATCAAATAGATAATGAATATTGAATTTTATAAATAATAACAAACTATGAGGCCATTTTTTCACCTATCCAACTGGAAAATATTTACAAATCAGTGGAGCTGAAGAGAAAGAAGAGATGAGTTAGAAATGGGTATACATTACAATGTGAGACTACAATGCACTAATAAAATATATACACACACCAAAAAAAATGGGTAGAGCTCAAATTCGTGTAGAAGCAAATGTGCAATATGGAACAAGTTTTTGTTATTGTTTTGTTTGTTCCGTGTGTGTGTGTGTGTGTGTGTGTGTGTGTGTGTATGCTTTCCTAGAAATTGAACCCTAGGGCATTCTACCTTTGAGCTACACCCACAGCCCTATTTTATTTTTTATTTTGAAACATGGTCTCACTAAGTTGGTGAGGCTGGCTTTGACTCTACGATCCACCTCTCTGGGACCCACCTGTCTATGATCCACAAGTGTTGGGATTACAGGCGCGTGCCACCACGCCCAGCTGGAAGAAGTGCTTAAAAGTTTTAACAGCCAAGTAGATGTGTATCAATATTTTATTGTCTACAATATAGGAAAAAGATAAGTCAGGGATTTTTGTCTGGTTATCTACTATTATCCTTATTATCTAGAACAGACCTGGACACATAGTAAATATAAAATAAATTTATTAAAATAAATTTTACACTTTAAAATAATTTATTATCTGATATATTTCTAGGAAGCTAGGCTAAGAAAAAGAATCTGATATGTAAATGATAGGTGCACATTATATTTATTTTTTGACAGATATTTATTGAGCATCTATTCTTGTGCCCAGTTCGGTTCTAGGTGGTATCCGTAATAATAGAAAACTAAACAAACAAAATGCACACTCTGTTCAGTGGTAATAAGGACACCGGGGCAGCTGAGCAAAGACAATAGCATTCACCAAACAGCCCTCCTGTCTGTGCAGTTAGTGAGGCTCCTCTCTGTTTTAGATGCCTTCAGACAAGCATTAAAAAGAGATGCAAATCCTCATGTTTTGCACATGCCTCCAAAAGTCCTCCCCTGAGCCTCTTTCTTGGGTTTTCTGGTATATGATCTTCCAGTCTTGTTCCACCTAGGCCCCTGATTCTGAGTATACAATGCCCCCCCCCCTTATCCACGGTTTCACTTTCTATAGCTTCAATGACCTGCAGTTCAAAATATTAAATTCAAAGTTCCAACAATAGATAATTCATAGGTTTTAAATTGCGCACCCTTCTGACTAGCGTGATGAAATCATGCTCTGTCCTACTCCGTCCCCTGCACCAATGTATCCATGCTGTATATGCTACTCACCCATCAGTCACTCAGTAATCATCTCCACAGTCAGAATGACAGCCCTGACATTGCAGTGCTGAGTTCAAGTAAAGTTTGTTTTTAATCATGGTCTTAAAGCACAAGAATAGTGACACTGGCAGTTTAGATATACCAAAGAGAAGCTGTAACGTTTTCCTTTAAGGGAAAAGGCATCCCTACTGATCTCACTAATAGGTAGAGGGCAAGGGGATCCTGAAGGAATCACACCAACTGCTGTGTGCATAGTTTGTATGACATTGAACTTCACCATGATGCATAATTGTAATGCGCCAACAAAAGCATATTAAGTAAACATACAAATAAATTAGAAATTCATCCACGATTCCACCATCCAGAGATAACTAGTACTAACATATGCCCATATTTTCTTCTATTTATTTTTTCATGCATAATATATATGTAAAAAAAACTAAAGTAAAATAAATAATATTCATATTCAAAAATTCTTAGGGAGGAAAGAAAAACATTGTATGCTGAGGTTGCTAAAAATCTACATTAAGAATGAATCTTCTATCTGTGCAATTGTGGTGAGGGAAAAAGAAACGTTTGCTAGTTTTGCTGTCACACCTCAAATTGCAAAAAAACTATAGTCACCATACGTGGTAAGTAGTTAAGATGGAAAAAACATTAAATGTGCGCATGTACATGGGGAAAAAACACCTTATAGGCAGGGAGGGAGGATTCAGCTTCCACTGGGAGTCCTTCATCATATCACAGTGGAAGAGGAGAAGGGAGGGGCCACTGTGCCTCTTACCCCAGCTCTTCCCCAGCCAGAAGAGCTCATGGGCAAGTGCACCCCGCCCCAGGACAGTGGGACAGTGGGACAGTAGGAGGGTTGCCTTCATTGTCATCCAGTCCACCATGACTGAGGCTGCGCGTGATAGGAGTTTTGATTGATTGATTGTTTGATTGATTGTAGTCTGTTTTGAGCTCAGGCCTTCCTCTTTCATGCTGACCCATCTATCAAATAGGCTGTGTTTTCCTATTTCCTCTGGTTGCCTCTTCCTTTGGTTGGTGGGAGGGGAGCTGAAGGTCCAGTTTCTACAACAGGTGGTTCCTGTGGTCAATGGCCACAGTTTTGGGGGAGCCCTGAGGGGTTTGCCCCTACCTTTGCTTGCTGTTCTTCTGCAGGTTTCTTTCTTGAGGGGACTCCACTCCCCTTCAGACAATGGGCACCTGGACTGAGAACAGCCTCAGATCTAGAAGCATGGTGAGACTACAGAGTTCCCACGGCAACATGTGCCTTCGACCCTCTCGTCATCAGCTCTTGATTTCTTTCCCAGTTCTATAAAGCAAATGAAGCCTTAGCAGGCTACCCTCCGTTAGCCCCTTGGAACATCCTGCTCTATTAGTCCAAATGTCCTAAATGCTTGGGACCAGAAATAGTTAGGATTTCAGATTTTTTCATTTTGATATATTTGTGCATGCCACACACACACACACACACACACACACACACACACACACACACACTATTCGGGATGGGACTGAAACCTAGACATGAAATTTATTTATGTTTCATAAACATCTTCTACATATAGACTGAAGGTAGTTTATATAAAAAATTTTAATAATTTGTGTTTTGACTGTAACATCACCTGAGATCAGATGTATAATATCCCAATTGTGGCTTCATGTCAATCAGCACTCAAAACCTTTGGGATTTTGGATATTTTCAGATTTGGAGTTTGAGGATTAGGGATTAGGGATGCTCAACTGGCACTTCACATTGCTTTGCTGTTTCCTTCTTAGTGTTATCGACATCATTTTAACATTCTAACAGGCTGAAGAATTATTAGCAAGGCAAATATGAAATCCATCATGATGGTTACATTCCTTTTCTTTTCTTTCTTTTTTTCTTACTTGGGACTACAAATTGAATGTGTGAGAAAACTAACCTTTGCTTCTGAGGAGAGATGAATTACTATTGAATGACATACCCAGGTATAAAACTCCTAGAAGAAATAGGAGCTCCGAGCATGATTTAGCACATGGGCATGTTCACACACGAGGAAACTGCCCCACGAGGCAATTATTCTGGGTAACAGGATCAACGGGTTTCTAAACCTTGATGAGTTTAGAAACCCGTTGATTCTGTTACCCAGAATGTTGATCCTCTTACCCAGAAGGTGAGAAAGGTCCGTTGAGTCTGCAGGGAGCCATTGGAGAAGATCACATTTGTAATCAAAATATCCAGAGAGGGAGGGAGAGGACACATGGCATCTGGCGAGAAGAATTATTTATCCAGATATTTATTCTGCCTCGACACCAAGCATCTGGAGAGAGCATCCCAGCATCTGCCTGATACTGTGTTTGCTGCGGGGGGCAGGGGGAGTGCGAGTGTGTGCAAGTGTGTGTGTGTGTGTGTCTGCACACGCCCGTGCATGCATTAAGAGAGAGCATACAGAATGGAATAAATCAAAGAAACATCTGTAGGAGAGGCAGGATGGCTGAGGCAGGGGACAGCAGTTGTAAGTGCTCCATTCTTTAAAATCACATACAAGCGAATTCAAATCCCAGCTCTCGCACTTACGGTGCGTTCCTCGGAAACTTTATTAAGCTTACTTAAATTCGGTCTCCTTATGTGTAAAATGGGAATAGTCGCCAATAGCGTTGCTGTGAGTCTAGTAGCAACTAAAGCATGCTAACGGCGTAAGTTATTAATAAATCCTGTTCATTATTATAACCGGTATTATTGCCACTAGTCAATTGTGTGAGTGCTGCCAAAGGATGTAAAACAGAAACCAGATGGATTGGGTTTTCCTCTTTTTAATATGTGTGTAGTAAAAACAGCTGGGATTAAAAGCCATCAGGAAAGTAAAAGAGTGGGTCGCAACGAACGTCTTTTGAATTATTCTGAAGCAAATTCTTCGGAAAACATAAGGTCCTCGCTCCACAGTGTGGTCGGCGTCACCTGTGAGCTTGTTAGAAATGCAGGATTGCAGCTCCCACCCAGAGGCTCCCAAAGCAGAGTCTGCATTTTAACAAGTTCCCCCACGTGATTTGTAAACACAATACACATTGGGGAGCACTGGGCTGGGACACAGGGCCTGCATTTGCCCACAATCATATCATAGCCTCTAATGACTGGAGAAGACGGCTCCATTTAGCCAGCAGCTGAGCCATTCAGTCACACCTGATCAATTTCTGCCCCAGCAAGTAAATAGCGAAGCTGACCAGCTCCCATGGAGGAAAGCCCAGTGCAATCAGCTCGAAATGGGAAGCAGATGGTGTTTGTGAAGGGCCATCCAAAACTACTCCAATGAGATAGTCCCTTGCCCCCACCAAGTTTACAGCAGAGGAAGCAACTGAGGGGGTGGACCACCAAGTCACACGGCTAGGCTGGGGTAATTTATTTTGACCAGGAACATTAGAGCAGCCTTCTTAGAGAAGGCAGAAACGGTCAATGATGCAGGAGCAGGATTTCTGTAGGTGGAGAAGGAGAAAAGATAAGAGATGCATCTAGAGGGAAATCACCCAGCAAGGGTGTCAGAAGAGGAGTAGAGAATATTTTCCGATGTGTGAGCAGGTGCGAGAGTTGAGTCTGGAAGTGCGAGTCGGCATTGCAGCTTCCTCATCAAGACAAAGAGAACTGGAACATGAAGGGATGTTGTCCTCAGGCAATGAGCTGGGTGTATGGACGGCCACAGGTTCTGGTCCATTTTCTTGAGCCTTAGCTGAAGCAGTAGGGCTCAGTCTCCTTCAGGCTGAGACAAGGCAAGTCTCGTGTCATCTGGACTTGATTTATGCTCTTCGGTGTCAGAATCCAGCTAGTCTTCAATTGGACAAACCAAGAAATCACCCCTCTGTGTCATGATTTCCATCTTTACTTGGTTCTTTTTTCTAATATGTAAAATGGGCATGCTAGACCCTCGAGCACACTGAGGCAGAGATGGCAAGCTCCACACTGAAATGTGTTCACCCTCATGTACTGTCACCAAAAAGTAGCTGGTCATCCTGGCCCCTCGTTTTCCAGCCTCCCTAGCCCTTCACCCACGTGTGTCCTCAGGAGATTCATTTTCACTCAAAGAAGAGAAGCAAAAGCAATGTTCCAGGTTCAACCCAAGACTCTGAAGAAGTGGCCATGCCTTCGCTCATTCTCCTTTCCACAAGCCCAAGGCAGACAGTGACAAGACCTTAGGGGACAGTAGCACCTGAGTGTCAAGTGTCCATGGAAAGTAAGCCAGCTGCCAACCAGGAGCGTCCACAGCACTTCTTTACACAAACCAGAGAGAAGCTTCCATTGTACCACTGTATGTTTGAGGTCTATAAATCGTAGCAGCTAACATTAACCTAATGGCGAGGGTTAAAGAAGTAACTGTTAGAATCAAAGAAGAGAAGGACAAGAAAGTGCTTCATAAATTATGTCCTCAAATAACACTGTTGCTTCACTGGCAGCATTCAACAGATATCTGTGGAGCAGCTATTTCCCACCCAGCACATACTTGGTACTGAGAATTAAGTGATGGGCAGCTCAGAACCTGTTCTCTCTCTCCCTGGTTTGTATCCAGCTACCCTCTAGCAGTGCTGCGTACAGCCTAAGAATCATACCATCTGTCTTTCAGCAGAAGAAAGACGGCCTCCTATCCTCATTTATCCATCCAATGGGACAAAAGCCACTGAATGGCTTTCACCGAGTTTCTATGTATTTATGTTTAAATGCATAGCTTGCTTTGTTCCAGGCAAGATATAAGACAGCTTACAAGATGGCTTAATTTAGAAATGAAAACGAAAGAAAAAAGTCAAAACAGGGTGGGAATATGAAATGGAATCATGAATACAGCTAAATATGCAATCACTAATGACTTACACGCTTGCCCCAAATTTAGATCTGAGCCTTCTGGAAACCAGAAGCAAAATGTGATGTTCTTTAGCTGTTATAATATTTGCAATTAACTATTTAGTGTCTATATTCACTGTAGATTAGACACTCCATGGAAGACAAAGACTGTGTCTTTCATTTATTCGCTCCTGTACTTCCATGACTTAGCATGGTTCCTGGTCCATGGTAAGTCCACAATAAGTATATCCAGAGAGTAAAAGAAGACACAGCCTTAATCCCAGCATTTGGGAGGCTGAGACTGGAGGATCCAGGTTCGCGGCCAGCCTCAGCTACCTAGTGAGGCACTCCGCAACTTAGTGAGACCCTGTTTCAAAATAAAGAATAAAAAATAGGACTGGGGGTATAGCTTGGAGGTAGAATGCCCCTGAGTTCAATTCCCAGTACTGCAAAAAAAAAAAAAAAGAAAAGAAAAAAAAGACACAGCCTGAGGTCCAGTCTACTTGGCACTGAGACAAAGAAAGGTTTCCCCTCAGATACTCAGAAAAAATGAGCCAACATGGTGTGATAAGCAGCATCCTCAGGAGGTCCTACAATGGGCTCAATGATCAGTCCTCACTTCCTAAAACCCATGTGTTGGTGGTATCAGACTAAACCCAGGAAAAGCAAATTACACAAGGATATAGTATCCTGTGATCCCAGCCCTTGAGCTATGCTAGTCTGATGCAATCTAGGGGAAGATTGTCATGTATCCAGATAGAACTGAGGGACTATATAACTTGTTGATAGCCCTCCTCTCTAGCTGGGCATGGTTGTAATCCTAATATTTAGGAAGCTGAAATAGGAGGATTTCAGGTTCAAAGACAGCTTCAGTGACTTAGTGAGACCCTCAAGCAATTTAGTGTGACTCTGTTTCAAACTAAAAAATAAAATAGGGGTGAGGATGTAGCTCAGAGGTAGAATGCCTCTGGGTTCAATCTCCCATACCACAAAAAAGAAGGAAGAAAGGAAGGAAGGAAGGAAGGAAGGAAGGAAGGAAGGAAGGAAGGAAGGAAGGAAGGAAGGGGAAAAAGGAAGATGAGAGAGAGAGGAAAGAAAGGAGGGAGGGAGGGAGAGGAAGGGAACAGGGAAGGAAAGAAGGAAGGAAGGAAGGAAGGAAGGAAGAAGGAAAAAATAGCCCTTTTTCTGCTCAACATTGTTTCTCTTATAGTATTTTAGATCTCATCAGTGAGGTAGCTTTGACACCAAAATCTGCATTTCCTATGGGGAAAAATGAAAGGTAACATCTATTGTGTCACCCATATGAAGTTGTGATTGGTTGGACCAAAGTACAAAAATAAGGGTCCTTTTGCTGTAGAATTAGAGAGATCTTCCATTTGTATCCACTGAGATTTTATGACTGACTCATTTCCCTTTTATGGAAATCCATTTCCCTTTTCCCCATTTCCCTTTGACCCCTGCTTCCAAGACTGGATCGGCCAAGTTAATAATGTGGTCCCAGTGAGTTGGGAAGAACAGAAGATGTCCAGTGTAGGTGGCAGAGGATAAAGGACCAGCAGGGACATTAGAAAGGAGGCTGTGGCTCGGATGAGGCATTAAAGATGGAGGGAGACTTACAAAGCCCAGCTACATAAGGAGACAGCACAGAGTTTCTCAGGGAGTTCCCAGAAACACACCATAGTGAGTAAGCTGGGCTTGAGGTGAGCAGGAACTGGTGACCTAGTTGCACAACTCTGAGGCACTGCTACACTAACTGCATTGAGTTCAATGTGACAGCACCCCTGGAGTTATGCTGTGTATCAGCCAGGAGTGTGAGAGGGCTCACCATTAGTAGTAATAAAAAGAACCAACATTCAAGTATTGTGCAAAGTGCTGTGCAAAGGTCCCCTTAAGTATTAGCTCATCTGGTTCTCATAACCTTGTAGGCAGGAACTACTGTCATTCCCATTTACCAAAGGGAAGGGAAGGGAAGGGAAGAGAAAAGAAGAAAAGAGAAGAGAAGAGAAGAGAAGAGAAGAGAAGAGAAGAGAAGAGAAGAGAAGAGAAGAGAAGAGAAGAGAAGAGAAGAGAAGAGAAGGGGGCCAGAGACAACATGTAGTCCCCAGGGGCACACCCCCAAGGACCCACTCCCTTCCCTTCCTTTCTCTTCCCTTCCCTTCCTTCCTCTCCCCTCCCCTCCCCTCTGCTTCCCTTCCTTTTCCTTCCCTTCTCTTCTCTTGCCTCTCTGCTTCCTGTCCTCCATCAAGTGAGCATCTTTGCTCCATCATCATGATGTTCTGCTTCACCTCACAGCAGTGAGGTCAAGTGACCATGGATTGAAATATCTGAAATCATGAGCCAAAATAAACCTTTCTTCCTTTAAGTCATTTCAGGGGTAGATAAAAATAGACTCAAATTTGGAGGCCTGCCCTGTTGGTGAGAGGAAGAACCCAGTTCTTGAGTTTTTTGTTTTTATTAAAAAAAAAAATACAGGCCAGGCCTGGCCCTGTGGAAGAGAAAAAATGTCCAAAAATTATGAAATGCCACCAAATGAAAATCTCCAAACAAATATCAGAGTCCCTATAAGTGTGAAGGAAAAGACCGTTAATCACAATATTGAGAGCAAAGATGCTGAAGTTGCTTCTTGTTACGCAGAAAAAAAGCACAAGTTCTTGGAATACAGCAAAGAACAGATTTTATAGTTTTAGAGAAAAGTAATGTGTTAGCTAGCTTTCTGTCACTGTGACAAAATGCCTGAGAAAAACAACTTGAAAGAAGACAGGTTTATTTGGTTCACAGTGGTATCAGTCCATGGCTGCTTGGCTCCATTGGTTCTGAGCTTGTAGGGAGGCAAAACATCATGACAGGGAGCGCATGGTAGACCAAAGATGCTCAGCTCATGACAGATGGAAGCAAAGAGAGAGAGAGGAAGGGTCAGGAGACAAACCCTTCAACGGCACATCCTCAGTGACCCATTTTTTCCAGCTAGGCCCTGCCTGCTAAAGTTTCTACTACCTCCCGGTAGCACCACCAGCTGGGGACCAGGCCTTTGTCACATGACCTTTAGGAGAATTCCAGATCTAAACTGTAACAGTGGGCTTTGGGCACTGGCGAATTTTTAGACATAGGAGTGTGTATGACTTGGCTAATTTCAGAATCACAGTCACTGCAGTGTGGGCATCACTGATGGACTCTGGGAAAATGAGTACTGAAGTGGTCACTTTCAAGTCGAGCAAGTTGAAAACAATTTTAAAGTTACTTGATCATGGCTTGAAACGAATACCAAATGAGCCATCTCTTCCTGTCTTGAATTTGAGAAATAGATATTTTTATTCTCAAACAAAAGGAACAAACATCAGGAAATTTTAAAGGGGCATCAATACATATTCTATACACATTAAAGTAGAACCTCATGAGTAATTTTATACCAATAAATTTAAAACTTTATGTGAAAAATATAAAATATGGACATATTTCTTGAGGGCAACAATAGTTATAAAATTTAAAGAAATGACATAAAAATCTAGATTTTCTGATAGAAATTAACTTCATAATTTAAAGCCTTTTCACACACAAAAGTATTAAGCCTAAATAGCTACTGTCCAGTTTTTTTCGACTACTTAAGTAAAACTTTTTATGTACCTTTTCAGAGAATAAAATAGAGAAATCATTCACCAATATTTTTCATAAGGTCAAAATCTTACCAGATCATTACAAGTCAGGAAAACAAAGCAAAGAGGTAAGTTTTATAGACTTTCAGGAAAACGGCACTCAGGGGTTAATAACTTTCAGAAGTAGGAGTATTTAGGGAATAGTCAAGCTAAAGGCATATTAATATATACAGAGAACTGCTACATAAAACTAAGCAAATGAATCAATGCTATACAAAAAGTACAATAAATTAAAAATGAGGTATATTTATCCCAGAAATTTTGAAAATCAATTTAACACATTTCTCCACAGTAATGAAATAAAGACAATGTCTTACTGGCATTGTGATATTTACTGAAAAAAAATTTGATGACATTTGATACTAGTCAATTATTGAAAGGAAAAATATTAGATAATTGGAAATAGAATAAACTTCCTTAATCTGATTAGGGCTATATTTAAAAGACTAGTCATAGTCAATGGGGAAATGTTGAAAGTGATTTCTCTAAGATCAATAATGTGACAAGGAGTCCCATTTTAATTATTTCCATTCCACATTGCACTCAAGTTTCAAGTCAATACAATAGGGCAAGGAAAAAATAGGAATTAAAGAAGTAAACACAAAACTGCAATTATTCTTATATTGCATTAAAATATATGCAAAAGTTATATATATCTAGAATTCAGAGAATTCGAGAAAGTTAATAAAGATGAGGAAAATATACAAAACTTATGTTCTTTTCTAAATATTATATACAAAAATTTTAAAATGAAATAAAAAGACCATTTCCAAAGGCATTAAAACACCAAATACTTAGAAATATATTTAACTAAAGAGATATTTGACTTCCACATATTATGACCAAGAGATATTGAAAAAAATTTAAAGTCAAGCGTGGTAGCACATGCCTGAAATCCCAGTACTTGGGAGGTTGAGACAGAAGGATTGCAGGTTCACAGCCAATCTCAGCAACCTTGTAAGGCCCTCCACAATTTAGTGAGACCCTGTTTCCAAATAAAAAATTAAAAATGTCTGGAGTTGTAGCTCAGAGATAGACTGTCCCTGGGTTTAATCCTCAGTAACACACACACACACACACACACACACACACACACACACACACACACACAGAAAGATTTAAATATATAAAAGAACAGAAGATAGTCATAGGTTAGAAGACTCAATGTTAAGATGCAACTTATTCCCAATTTTATCTTTTTTTTTTTTTTCTTTAATAGAAAGTTTTTAATTTTT